>PVJA010006956.1:0-70736 GCA_004027025.1 Myocastor coypus | reverse complement strand
ATATATATATATATATATATATATATATATATATATATATATATATATATATGGTTTTTTTTTCTTTTGTCTTTTTGAGGCAGGGTCTTGATATGAAGTTCAGGCTGGCCTTGAGCTCACTTTTGTAGCCCAGGCTGGTCTCGAACTCGCACCAATCCTCCTGCCTCAGCCTCCCAAGTGCTGGGATTACAGGCGTGAGCCACCACGCCCGGCTAAATATATTTTTAATCTCACCTAATCATTAGAATAAGCCAAATGATTATATCAAAAAATACACAGAGGCTCAAATACAACAGAAGTTTATTTTCTTATATTCATAATATACTCTGGACAGAAGGTATTCATTACTCAAAAACTCTGCTTTTTCTACACTGAGTCACCCATTCCACAGGGCTGAAATTGAAGTCCAGACCTATATGCTACCTTGACATCTGAGGTAAGAAGAAAGAAGGTGAGCTTCTTAAAGCCGTTACTCAGAAATATCTAACATCACTTGGACTGGAACTAAGTCACAGGGGCTCGTCCAGCTCCACTGGAAGTTAGGAAATGTAGCCAAGTTGTGTGATTATTACAGAAAACAGACCAAACGTGGAAAAAAACAGCACCCAGCAGGTTTAGGAGGTAGTTTATTTGCACTGGTGGGCCTGACTAGGAGAATCAGAATCAGAGCCCTCAGAATCAGAACCCTTCTCTGTGGTATTCTGAAATGTTTATAAGGAAAGCAAAGGGAGAAATACGAAGGCAGATTTGGCTCATTTGATTGGAGGGCTTGGTGACATCGTGGGTTGTTAAGGGAGTTTAAACACTGCAAGGCTATTGATTATACAAGCATGAGTTATTCAAAGAAAGAAGTGTTATATTTGAAGTTACATTGTAAGGCTATCCGTTACACAAAAGCACTAAAAATAGGGGTTTATACAAAAGAAATACTGTTCTGTTACTGGGCTTGCCAGACATGTCAATTTGTTTTTGGAGGGCATTCTGAGCAAGCTTTTATTTATTTCAAATTTTCCCTTCAACTAAAAAAAAGAGAACTGTTCTTTTGGTTTGGTTTGGTTTGGTTTGGTTTTTGTATTTTAGGGAAGGGACTACAGGGTGTTCAGGTTCTCACTACTAGATTGGTCTCATAGTGATCTACCTCCTAAGAGCTGGGATTACGGGCACACATCACTACATCCAGTCTCAGTTGCCACATCAGCATACCCTGGGGGCAGGATTTACACAGCAAGCCCGGGACATCAAACCCTGAACTCCAGGCCCCTGCCCTCGTTTGCAGGCACATTAATCTGCTGAGGTATTTGGTCAGCCCTGAGAACAGATTTTTGTGGGTAGATCGTAATTCAAATTTTTCTAATGTGGGTGAGTTAATGGCTCTTGTATGTTCCTATGTATTTCTCAATGTATCTTTATCCTTTATTTAAATAATTTTATTTTGTTATTTGGTACATAAATTAGATTCCCGATGTGCTATAACAAATTTCCTAAAACTTAGTTCCTTAAAGAACTCATATTATCTTGTGTTTCTTGAGGCCAGTTTTGCTGGAATAAAAACAAGCTATTAGCAGGAATATATTCTTTCTGGAGACTTTATTAGTGGATAACTTATTTCCTTGCATCTCTTGCTCCTAGAGGCTGCCACATGGCTTGGCTTGCGGCCCTGCCCCCTCCCCCTAGCTAGAAATTGCACCACTCTCAGCATTTATCATCATATCTTCTCTGACTTTCTTCCACTTATGCAGAGCCTGCAATTACTTTAGGCCAACCTGGATCATCCAGTACACACTTCCCTTCTCAAGATTATTGTACCTGACCTACTAACCTCTTTTGAAACTGCTTCATTGCTATTTTATCTTTTTTTTCTCTCATTAGAATGAATAAAAAGTGTTTAAAAAAAAAAAAAGATTCTTAAAGGATGAGGATGCAGCTCAGTGGCGTAGAGACTGTTTGGTAAGCATGAGGCCCTGAGTTAGATCCCTGGTACCAAAAAAAGAGTACGTGCCAACACATCTATACAGACTCCTTTGTCATTTCATGTTAGCATGTTCATAAGTTCTATGAATTGTACAGAGAATGCATGGGAACAGCTGCTGTTCTTTTTATTATTTTGGTCTCATTGGGGATATAGTCCTTTAACATTGTCAAGGGCTGTTTTTCTCTTATTTTAATTCTTGGTCTAGAACTTAACGTGGTATAATGTTAGTATTATTCATTAATATTTGGTTAAGATATTTTTGTCCAACCCTTTGATATTAACCTGTGTGAATCAATCTTTTGAATGGTTGTGTTCAAATGTGGACTCTTAGAACACTAGGTCTGAGGTTTCCCTGTATTAGTTCAATTCACAATGTTCAGCTTTATCTATTGCTTCATTCTGTTATTATTATGGCTTATTGTCCTCCCAAAGTGTCATCTATTCATAGGTGGGGAATTTTGAAGGGGGGTGGATTAGGATGTGTGAGTGTGGATTAAGAGGTTGTGAGATACTAAGATTAAAGACATTGATAAAAGAAACTCATCTTAGATATCAGTGGTGCCAGTCAATCATATTATACCCCAAGGAAGGGGCAGTAGAAAGGTAGGATTATTGCTGCTGCTTGCTGCCTTCTGAATTCTCTGTAAAGCTATAGACTGGTTCTTTTCTGAGATGCCCCTTTGCCATGCCACCCTGCTTTCCAACCTAAGTGAGTATGGATTGAAAACTCCACACACTATGAACTGACATAAATACTTCTTCCTTTAACTGTGGGTGTTGGCTATTCTCACCACAACAGTGAGGAGAGTAACTAAGTCAGACTTTGGTGCTGAGAGTACAGCTGTTGCTGAAACTGTAACTATGTGATGCAAGAGCCTTCAGAACTGGCTGATGGAGTTGGGAAGAATTCGGAGGTACCAGCTGCAGAAACACCCTTGGAATGCTATAAGCTGGCCTTGATGGTAGATTCTTTCTTGTCAGAGTTCAGAAAACCAGAAGGCTGATGTAATTTCAGCTGGTTAAGCTGCTTAGGGAGAACTGAAACGGCAGGCTCAGGAGGTTTCAGTTAGGAACAAGAACCACATGGACTTTTCAGCTCCAAACCATGTGCTTCGACATAAAATTTGTATGCATTTTGCTCATGTCCAGAGATTTTTGCCTGAGACTGAGATTAAGGGCAGTGGACTAACTCGTCTGGCAGAAGAGATTTCAAAGCACACTAATGCTTTGGCTGTGGTGAGTTGATTGTTGGGTGTTCTTAGTCAGTCTCCATTGAGAGTCAAGAACAAAGGGCCCAAATAATGATTTTAAAAATTTGAACTTGGTACAAATAAAACTCTGGTGAAGTAATAACCTTAAAAAATGGAGCAGAGTAAACACTTTGTTGCTAAAATGGACCAGGACAACAGAAATGATGGCCTGAGGACATCACAAGAACCAGTAAGACTCCAGCCTTCACCACCTCAAAAATGCAAAGGTGAGAGACTTTGCTTTAAGAAGAAAGCTCCAGAACACCGTGTTCCAGAATGGCAGCAGCCTGAGGAAGCTGTTTCTCAGGATTTGGTGCATAGTGCTTTGTCATGGTTTATGTCTGGTTGTCCTCCGCAAAGCCTCATGCAATCATGGGGTGGGGACTCTATAGATTGAGCCTTGGCTCATGAGTCACTGGGATTATGTGTTTTGGTACTGATGAGATTATGGGTCTGAGTACTGCTGGGAATTATAGGTGTGGCCTGAGGCGGATAGGCTAAGGCAGAGAGCCTGATGTAATTTAAAGAGAGACAGAGAGACAGACTCACGCTTTTGCTCTGCTGCCCTGTTTGGTCGATTGCCTCTGTCACCATTGTTGCTGTTTCGCCGCCATGAACTGATGCTCTCTGCCATGTGCCCCTCAGCCTCAGAGCCAGCTGAGTGTGGACTAAAACTTCCAGTAACTGTGAGCTAAATAAACCTTTCCTTCCTTTATTTTGAGAGTCAGGTATTTATCTCAGCAATGACAGAGAAGTAACTAAGACAAAATTTGGTACCAGAGAGGTGGGGGTCATTGCTGTGACTAACCTGACCATGTGGATTACAAGCTTTTGGGAATGGTTTATGGGAAGAGATAAGAAAGGTTCAGAGATGTTACCTACAAGTAAAGCACTAGAGCAGCGTCGGCTGTTCTGTTTGGGAGATTCTGGTCAGAACTCAGACCAGAAGACTGGCTTGAAGCCTGGGTATAAAGAATGGCTAATGAGCAGAGATTGGAAATGTTTGGAGAGGTCCTCTACTTGTGACGAGCTGGAAAAGCTTCAACTGTTCTGTAGGGGAAATTATGGTCAGAACTCAGACCAGAAGAAGACTGACAGAAGGCCTGCCTGTGAAGACCAGGTTGAGGAGGTTTCTGCCGGAAAAAAAGGACAGCATTGGTTGTTATACTCTAGATGACTTGTGCTATGGATTGGCTGAAAGTCTTTTGGAATTTTGCTCGTGCCCAGAGACTTTACCTAAGACTGAGATTAAGCACGGCAGACTGATTAATCTTTCAAGAGATATTTCAAAGCAGTAAACTATTGGGGCAGTGGCATAGTTGTTACTGGTGGCTTTTAGCCAGATTTATGTTGAAAATCAAGAGCAAGATCCAAGCAGGTTGATTTAAAATATTGTGAGTTTGGCCAAGAAGGAAGCACCAGGACAGCTGTAGACTGCAAAGATGGAGCTAAAAGAAGCTCCATTGCTGGTAAGGAACCAAAGAATCAAAAGGATGGCCTGAGGGCATCACAAGAGGTGGCAGCTCTCCACCATTTGCAGCCTCAGAATTGCAAAGGAGAGAGGTTTTGCTTTGAGAAGAAAGCCACAGAGACCCAAGTACCAGAATGGCGGCAGCGGCCAAACCAGGTTTATTTCTCGGAATCAGAGACAGAGTGCTCAGTGATCTAGGCCCTCAACCCCTATAGCCAAGAGGGAAGGAAGCCTGGCTACTGCTCCAGCTGGCAGCAACCCTTAGCATCATCCACATAAGTGTATGCAGAATGCGGGAGTTCTGAGGTTAAGAAGGCTTCCACCTCTATTTCAGAAGAAGGCATAGGAGGCCAGGCAGTGTGCCCCTGAGAGGGCAGTGTGTAAAGCTATGTGTGAGAAGCCTGTTCAGTGGAAACCCCAGAAGTTTGGAAAAGCCAGGAATGTGGATCATGCAGAGGGAGCAAAGCCGGCCTAAGAGAGAAGCCATGGAAACTACCACCAAGAGTGCTGTACGGGCAGAGTTGTGTTGGGCCTTTGAGCTCACAACTCAGTGCAGACTGTTTTGAATGCTCCCATTGGAACTATGGGATTTAATGTTTGCCTTGCTGGATTTTGGACATGTGTTGGTCCCAGCATTTTGTATTACCCTGTTGTTTGCAACTTTTAGAATTGTAATGTTTATCTTATGCCTTTGAATGTTGGATATGTTTAACTTTTCTTATGTACAGGAGCTCATAGATGAGTTTGCCTTGGATCTTGGAGGAGACTTGGGATTTGGACTTTTCAGTAATGCTGAAATGGTTGGGACTTTGGCAACTCTTCCAGATGGACTAAAATGTCTTTTGTACAAAGCGCTATGTATGAGATTTTGGGGATCCATGGGCAGAATGCTATGGTTTATGTCTAGTCCCCCCAAAGCCTCATACAATCATTGGGTGGGGACTTCTATAGATTGAGCCTTGACTCATGAGTCACTGGGATTATGTGTTTTCATACTGATGAGAGTCTGAGTACTGCTAGGAATTATAGGTGTGGCCTGAGGTGGATAGGCTAAGGCAGAGAGCCTGATATAATTTAAGGAGAAATAGAGAGACAGACTAGAGCTGTTGCTCTCTGTTCCTCTGCTTGTTCTGTTACCTCTGTCGCCATTGTTGCTGTTCTGCCATCATGAACTGCTGCTGTCTGCCATGTGCCTCTCTGCCTTGGACCCAGCCAAGAATGGACCAAAACCTCCAGTAACTGTGAGCTAAATAAACCTTTCCTTACTTCATTTTGAGTGTCAGGTATTTGTCCCAGCAACAAGAGAAAAGTAACTAAGACATGCTTAGAACTCCAGGCACTCAACTCCTACAGTCAAGAGATAAATAAGCCTAGCTACTACTCCAGATGGTTGCAGACTTTGGTGTCTTTCATAGGAAACTGGTTTTAGTTTCATGCATAATGAGAAAGTTGAGGAGTTAGGGTTTCCACACAGATCTCAGAGGAAGCCTGCAAGACCAGGCAATGTGCCTCTGGAAAGGCAGTTTGGGAAGCTGTGGGAGTGAAATAAGGTGCAGTGAAGACAACTGAAGGTTGGAGAACCAGCAATGTGGATTGTCTGAGGAAAGCTGCAAGGAGGAGGCAAAGGCGTCTCAAGATAGTAGCTATGGGAGCTATAGCCACCAGCAGTGCAATACTGGCAGAGCCAACCATGCTCTATGGAGTTCACAGATTTACCTGGATGTTGGATTTGTAGCTACATGAATTGATGTTTACCCCAATGGATTTCAGATTTGTTTTAATCCCGTTCCTTTTTATTTCCTTATTTGTACCATTTGGAGTGGAAATGTTTATCTTGTTCTCTGGTACATTGGAAGTATTCAACTTTATTTTCATTTGTATGGGAGCTCATAGCTAGAGTTTGTCTTAAATCTTAAAGGATATTTTGAACTTGAACTCTTCAGCAATGCTGAAACTACTGGGACTTTGGCAGCTTTCAGAGATAACCTAAAGCCTAAGTGCTTTTTGAATAAAAAAAAAAAAAGTGAATGTACCTAAGTGCATCTTAGAGATGGATTAAATATTTTTTGAATAAAGGAAGTCTGGGGGTGCTATGTTAGGGCTTGTATCTAGATACCTTCCTTGCCCCTAAAGCTTCATGAATTCATAGGAATAAAGTTTTGAAAGTGATGTTTGAATATGGATTAGGAATTTGATAACGGAATTATGGGCATGGATAATGGAAGCTCCACCCTGGACATGGGTGGCACTAATCAATGATTATAACCTGGGTGGAATTTAAAGGGGCAGAAAGAAAACAGGTTTGCTGCTGCTGCTGCTGCTGCTGCCACTTGATGCTTTCTGCCTGCCCCACAAACCCACAGACTATCTCTTCTCTGCATCCTCTTTACCAAACCACCCTGCTTTGAAACTAGTCAAGTACGGACAGAAGCTTCCACAAACTGTAAGCTGAAATAAAGTTTCTTCCATCCACTAGACATCCACCTGTTCCCATCTCTGCCTATATTATCTCTGGGTTACATCTTAAACATAAGCAGGTCCCATCTCCTGATCTCCATGGCATCACAGTTCGTTCCCTCAGAACATCTCAGCATACACAGTTCTCAGCCACTGTTCCTTCAGTAGGTCCCGCAAGGCAGGGAGCAGGTCTGCCGTTCTATCAAATCTCCAGCACTCAGCACAGCACTCTGTTCATAGTAGATGCTCAGAAACCGTTGTTGATGGTGAATTACTACTTCAAATAAACAATTTGGGTTACCTGATGATTCTTTCTTTTTCCATCAAAGGTCCTATGCTTCTAAGACCCACCTTACAATTTCATGAAATCTAAAGCTCTTCATCAGTCTGTGAAAGCCCATATGTGTCTCCCAAGGAAAACGGAGAAGAACAATCAGCTTTTTCCTTGACCTACCCCAACTGCATAGCTAGAGCTTACCCACAGGGTCCAATAAGACAATTTACCTTCCTAAACAATGAAGCTAACTATTTTAGATCATTGCCACCCAGAAGCCCTTCTTCATGTAACTTTCCTGAGAAACTCACAAACAAATGTTACAACATTTTAAAGAGATTTGGCATTTGCTACCATATGAGGATACATAAAGTGAATTAATTATTTAGCTATTTTCTGTAAAGCTGCTCAGAAATACCTTTGAGACACCTGCGTTTAATTCTGCTAAAGGATTAGGAGTCAACCTAATTTCTTCTTTTCATATATTGCTATTTTTTTCCTATTTACTTCATTAAAGTCTATAACAGCATAAAAGATGAAAGAACTTGTTCAATTGTTTTAAAATGCTAATTTCGTCAGGCCTATGGTGACTACTCAAGGTGATTTCTCCTTCACTGAAGAAATAACTTGGTAACTTTCTGACTCCCAAAGTAAGTGTTTGGTTCTCAGATTCAATAATTTATGTGTTAATTTGACCAAAAGTAATTTGCATTGCAAAACTACAAAGCTTTTACCTTCTCTATGGGCAACATGAGAATCTGATATATGTAAGGCTGGTACTCACTCATCCTGAAGGGCAGAGAGAAGTGACTACAGCGTGGTGGAAGCCACAAACTGGTGACAACTCAGTGGGCAAAGAAGGTTTGGGCAAGGAGACGAGGTACGGTGGAAAGAAATTCATGGGAGTGAGTGTGATACCAGACAGAATCCACAGTTTCCTTGATGGTTCAATGGAGAACAGGGAACAATGAATGGGGGGACAAATGAATGGGGGAGCTTCCATTGGGAGGTTTTCCAAGTGGGAGACAAAATAATGTGACCTCAAGAATGCAAACAGAACCCAAGTAGCTTTCTGGTCTCTGCTTAGTATCTCACTTTGCCACGGATCCCTTTTCTCTTAATTTTAAAATAAAAATCATCCGATTATTGAAGTAAATGCAGTGAGTCTTGGCAAACAAAACCTCAGCCAGTGATATTGGTCATAACTGGGTACAACCAGCGCAGCACAAGCATACCAAACCTGGGGAGAAAGCTGAAGTGCAAACACAGCAAGGGAGTACTGTGATGAAGCTCTGTAGGTACAGCATATGTGTTCAGTCATGATACAGAACAGTCTTAACAATACATACAGCTAGCAGAAGCTGCAGTGATCCAAACAGTGCCCCTACCCTCATGGAGCTAAGTTCTAACAAACAAGCAAACAGATAAACATAAATGTTACTCATCAGACTGTGACCAGCGCTAGAACTAATGTTCATGGAGGGAATACTAATTTCCCATTTTTACTGCAACAAATTACCACAATTTAGTGGTTTAGTGAACATGAATTTATTCTCTTACATTTTTGGAAAGTAGATGCCTCTAAATGTAGGTACTAAGGCCCCCCTTCTGTTCCCCTCTTGGACAGAAGCTTTCTTTCCCAATAAATACTCTATTCTAAATAATAATAATAATAATAATAATAATAATAATAATAATAATAAATGTAGGCACTAGAAGAGCTTTGTCCCTCCAAGAGGGACAAAGAGGAATATATTTTCTTGATTTTCTAACTTCTACAGGCCAATTCTGTTGCTTGGCTCTTGATTCCATTTTCCATATTCAAAGCCAGCAGTGTAGCATTTTCCAATATCTCCTTTGCCTTTGCCTTTTCCACTGCACACTGCCTTTGCATATTCTGGTCCTTTCTCTTTCCTCTTATGAGGATCACTGTGATTATCTTGGACCATCAAAATCATCTAAAATTATCTACGGAGACAGCTGGATTTCTGCTAGCGAGAGTACCTGAGAGAAACATTAATAGTACCCAGTATTTTACTGGCAACAGCTCCCATGTCCCAAATAGCCCAAATGAAAAACCTGGGATGCAGGTGAGGTAGACAACTGGATCAAAATATAACCATATCTGGACAAATCCCTGTGATAATGAATCACCTGGGAGCTTGAACTTCTGGTGGTGACCAACATGTATAGGGAGGGACACAATGCTTGGAGGGGTAAGTATAGCTTGACCCTCTCCTGGGAGAAAGCAGAGTACTCATTGGTCCTCACAGGCTGCTGCTCAGGGCACTTGGGCATTTTTCTTTTTATTTTTATTTTATTTTTTTTGTTGTTGTTGTTTTTGTTTTTATGTTAGGGCTTGCTCAGCCTACCCTTGGGGTGGGGCTGGCCCAGCATGTGGTGCTAGAGATCGAACCAAGGTTCCTGTGGTTGCCTAAGTTTGCCTAAGCAGGCACTTCAGACCACTGAGCCATCTTTCTGGTCCTGGGCATTTTTCAATAGTATGTCAGAGAGTATATTAGAGAGGTGTTTCTAGAAAGTTAGAGAGAGAGAGAGAGAGAGTCATAGGTATGTAACAGATTTATTATGGAAACAAGCTAGACATATGATGTTTTGGAAGCTAAAAGTCTTATGTTCAGCCATAGTGCAACTTAGTCCAAATTCAAAGTTCCAAGAACCAGGGAAACCAGCACTACTATCCCCTGAACCCAAAGGCTTAAAACCAAGTGATCTGACGGAGAGAAAGAAACATGGATGTCCCATGTCAATAATAAGATGTGTAAATCTTGCTTTTCTGCCACCTTTTTGTCCTGTTTGGCTTTTCCAATAGAATGATGGGCCAGATGATGGCTATTCACATTGGTAGACAGTAGATTTTCTTTACTCATTCTACTGACTCAAATGCTAATCTCTTTTGAAACACTTCCACATTCTGAAATGTTTTCTCAGCTATTTGGGCATTCCTTAGCACAGTCTAACTGACACATAAATTTATCTGCCCTAGGCAACCGCATAACCTGAAGAATGGAGCTCCAGGTGATTTAGTATAAAAAACGAAGCGATCCATTCATTTCAATCCTTTCATCTGCCTTACACCACCCAACTACCCATCTACCCACCTGTGCATCCAATGGTCCACCCCTCCACCCGCTGGTCGACCCATCCAACTCCCACCCACCCACTTATCTAGTCATTCCATTGTTATGATACACTTGATGAGTATAACATAGGTTTATTGTTCATTTGTACAATGAAAGCCTGTAAACCCTTTTTCATTTCCAATCACATTTCCTCAAATTCTCTTCATAAAGATGAATTTTGTGCAGGTAAGTCCCTTGTCTCATTTATAATTTCACCTTCTGGACAGCAAGTCAAGCCATTTTTCTGCCTGTAAAGACCTTCTCCTCCACACTATTTGCATTACTTGTCTGTGGCTAATTAACTTCCCTAATCACAATAAATCTCCTTAAATACTGTCAGCATTAGGCCAGAATGCATTATAAGCATTGTGATGCGATTTCCTAAAATGCAATAAGGAAACAGGAGCTTAGGGATGATAATTTTTCCAGTGGTATAGCTTTTTGCACAGGGAGAGATAAATACATAAAATCCAGTTCAGCTGTGAGTAGGGGGAAAACTATCAGAAATCCATAAGTTGAGAAAAAAAACATTGTTGGAAATATCTAAGTGGACTATCTCCAGAATTGTGTTTGGAGGCATGACAGTAAGAACTAACATTTAATGAGTTCTTACGAAGTGATAGGTTCTTTGCACGAATTGTTGTATTTAATTATCGCTGTGCTAAAAAATAACTTTAGCATTTTCCCCAAAGCCTTTTTACTATTTTATCTTTTTTTATTTTAAAGATAATAAACATAATAAAAAAAAATTAGAAACAGTACTGAATTTCACAAAACAAGACTGTAGGAATTTAACAGTGGCTGTTGAGTTGCATACTGTTGTTTTCAAAGTAGTTGTTCAGGTTACCAGATAAAAGTGTGCAAAATTGGTCAAAAGAAAATTTGGTGTTTATCCCATTTTGAGGGTAGGGAAACAAAGGCGTTACTCAGTGATGCAGCCAAGCATAGGTGGTAAGGTTGGGATCTAGATAGCCTGAACCCAGGCTCCAAGCCCTCTCCCACTCAAGTTATATCACGTACAGGTGCAGACTCCCCATGATGAATGTGATCATTATGTATACCTTAAATGTGCCAATAAGATTTAAAAAGGCCAAAGAATTTTTCAAATAAAATAAAGCAAGGATAATTAAAAACAAAGAAATGATACAAATAATAGTTTATCAGATGCATAGGTAGGAAGAAATCTCACAGTTGATAAAGCTTCACACGAAAATAAACCATAACCTGTTTCCAGGACTTTTTATGGAAGAGTATATTCAATGCTCATCTGCACATGACTTCCTGAAAGGTTTGCAGATAGTCATTATCATACTAGTTTACTTGGTGACCCTTGCTAGTTGGCCTAGTACGTCATTTGCACCAGGTGAGATCAACTACAGGCAACACAGTGCTAATAAGAAAAGCTGAACGAGGCTGGCTAGCAGGTTCTCATAGTCCTCACAAACCCCAGGGTTCAGTTCTTTCTTCCTGCCTCTTCCTGTCTTCACTCCTGAGGATGAGAACATGCAGCTCTGAGGCTGCACAGAGGAGTTCCTGTGAGTTGCAGAATATTATGGAAATTTGTTTTGTGGAAACTTCCAGCCCTGATTCAGAAGCCCGTGCCAAGCCTGCCTCTCCGAGTTACACAGTTGCATTGAAAGTATACTTTGGGGCTTCTAGTTTTGAGAGAGGAAATGTTAAAATGCTGAATAGCAAGCATTACATTTGGATTCATTCTAAGCATGCGCACCACTGCTCCATGCCGCAGTGCATACACCAAAGGAATTAGCGATGATTAGACACCTTCCTTGTCAAGTGGAATCGGAGAGGTGGTAATAACTGGGCGTCCAGGCTCCCCAAACAACACGAGTAAGCACAACCTTCCTGGGGATGACAGCCTTCCCATCTAAGTGGCAACCACTCCCAGGATTTTCAGCGGGTATCAGCTAGTTCTTAAAGGAAGGATTTTATGGGATCAAGGCTTGATCTATCCCATCAATTGCTTGAGTTATAAAACATGGGCAAAATTATGCTTTGAGATACCCACTGACTGAACGCAGCACCAAGTTTCTGTATGTCTTAGTTCAGGCTGCCATGACAAAGTACATCGCTTTAGAAAACAATATGCAGTTATTTCCCACTGTCGGGAGGCTGAGAGCCCAAGATCAAGGTGTCAGTAGATTCCGCGCCTGGCTTAGATGGCCAGTGTGTCGCTGCATTCACATACAGCGGAGAGAGGGGACGCTGTGCTCGCCTTTCCTCACCTTACCGTGGAAATGATAAAGGCCACACACCTGACCTCATCTAAATCTAGTAGCTTCCTAAGTCCCCACCTCCATATACTCTGCATCAGGGTTAGGGCTTCCACATGTAAATTAAGAAGGAAGACATGTGCAGTGCATAACAATAAGCAATAAAATGTCTTTGTTTCTCTCATAAAACTCAGCTGTAAAATCTAAAAACCTACCTCACCCAAGCAAGTATCACTTTAGCACTAAAAATTATTAATACTCCTCTAAAGGTTCACTAAACTTTTGAATCAGCTACAAACTTCTTAGTAATCAGGACTTTAACACTTACCGGTCCAATTATTTAAATTTAGGACAACCAAAATTGCTTTTCTGTTAATTTCCATAAGGTAATATAGCAAGAAACATAAAAATGATAAGTTTATTCAATTTACTCAACACAGAAATCAACTGATTGAAATGATATCTGCCCAAGAGACAGGGGATAGTCAGGATGTAACAGCTGTGCCGAGTGGTGCTCAGAGAAAACTGTGAAGTGGCTGCTGCCCACTTCTACACCTAGCCTGTGTCTCTCGGTGTAACTTGACTATATGAAATGCTCAGAAAACTCCGGGAGGCAATGGTTCCATCCCAACCATGTTCCTTGGATTTCCAGGAAAAAAATTTGCCTATGTTTAGCAAACAACACCCTGAAAAAAATAGCTGGGGCCCAAGGAATTCCTTGATTTCTCCTAACAAGGTAGTTAGAGAACATTAGGGTCCTGGCTCTATTGTTATAACTCTCATGGGTTAGATAGAATGAGGACTGTACTTCAAAGCGATGCTAATGTAGACAGGCCCCGTAGGGTTCCAGCAAACTCCAAAGTTCAAGGAGAGTTGAAATCACTCTGCTTCTATCTCAGTGATTTACAGCCATTAAACATAAAAGAAAAAGTGATTCTGAGATGCAAATTGTTCTCTCTTCCTATCCCCTCCTTCCAGCAAATAGTTCAGTATGCATGGGGCCTTTTCTATCTGCTGTAAAAATGACTACATTAAAGAAGGTGAATAAATATATAATTTGTCCTATAAAAATGAAATGGACTGAAAAGTCCCTAAAGTGGAGCCTGGAGCTAGCACGCTTTGCTCACTCTGGGCTATAACTCTCCTTCAGCCTGGCCCAGGTCCTGTGCTGCAGCGAGGCCTCCTCCATGTGCTTCCCACATGGGCTCCAGACTGTGCATCAGAGGGGCAGCCTGCAGGGCCAAGGCGGCATGCGCAAGGAGTCAGCTGCCAGGACGCTCCCAACACCACCTCGCTGCTCTAATAAAGGCAATGTGCACAGAGAGAGGGAAAAGAGAACCTCACACTAACCGGGGAAAAGTTGGAAATAAAAATGGGCATGAGCTCTCTTCTTACTCCCAGTCCCTTCGACGACAAGCGCAGTGGCCATTTCACACATAGCTATCAGTAAAATATTAATGATCTCGAGTGCATATATGTATATTTGCTTTTGAAATAGGCTCCATCTGTCAATACAAACCCACCCACACTATTTTTGGTTTTCTCTTCCTATGTGCCAATCATTTTGTAATATGTATGTATATATATATATATATATATATATATATATATATATATATATATACATTATGCAATACATATTACAATATATAATACATATTACAATAAATAATACATATTACAATATATATATGATATGTATATATACATATATATCTTTTGTCTATATTTTTTGTTTTTATGGTGACAACATACACATGACATAAAATTTAACATTTACAATTTTTTAAGCATAGAACTCAATAGTATTGTCAGTTCTTAATGTTCTTTAACCACTGTTACTATCTGCTTCCATAAATTTATCACCATCCCAAACTTATACTGTATATATATATAAAATAGTAACTCCCCATTTCCCCTTGCCCCAAGTCCTGCCAACCTCTACCTTCTGTCTTTATACATTGTTCTGTCTCAGGCACCTAATATAAATGATACCATAGACAAAGATTCTGTGTCCTTTTTGTGTCTGGCTTATTTCACTTGCTGGAATGGTTTTGGTTTTGTTTTTAACATGTGTTAGCTTGGTGAGTTAATAGGCTTCCATATGTGTACATAGCATGCATCAGTCCTGTCTATAGTTCAGTTGTACCAGTTTCTTATTAAGTAAGTTTTTTCATTGAAATAGTACATAAAGTATTGATATTACAGACAGAACTTAAGAAATTTGTACAGTGAGCACATTCAATAATCATAGACTATCAACAAACAAATTGGTACTTAGCACACCCAAAGGCTCCATTTCCACCTTTACCTGCAGTAAAGGTTTTTTCTGACCTGACTATTATCACTTTTGCTTGCATGGGGGCTTTTGACACCCACACTGATATATATACTTCTATGTTCTTTCTAACTTCTTTTATTAAAGCTTGTGTTTGTAAGATCCATCTCTATTTTTGCACAAAGAATTAGTTTGTTCATTTTCACTGTTGTATGATATTACAGATCATATGCTTATATCATAATTTACTGACTCAATATGATTTTTGTATATATGGGTTCTTTCCAGCCAGGGATAATATAAGTAGAGTATTCTTATAATGTCTTTTTGTTGATCATTTGTCTTCACATCAGTGGGGTTTACATACAAAAGTGCTGCTTCTAATGCCATATCACTTATTGCTATACTCTTAAGTAATTTTTTTGTTTTCTTTCATTTTGTTTTTGAAAAAAGGGTAATCAAAGAGAATAAGAGACAAAAAAAAATGCCATAGTATTTACTTTTTACAATTTTATATATGGTTAGATTTCTAAACTTCAGTGTAAAAATGTGTAATTGGTTTCTTTTATCATATTTTATGGAGATTTATTAGAATATACTGGTTGCATGTTAAGTCTAAGATGTTTAACATTCAGAAAGACAGAGATATTAAGCTCAGGTGCCTGTGTTATAGAGTAATATTATCACTAAGCTTCTCTTCTGAAGTGTTAACAACTTAAGTTTGCAGACCAAAAAACTAGAGAAAAAGAAGGGCTACAATGATAGCTAATATTTTGGCACTCACCACCCTAGGTCAATGAGGACTCAGGACATAAGTGAACCTGTACTATAACATCCTATAATTCAGTGGTGTCTCACATTTTCTGTTGAAGGAGATTATGGAGGCACAAAGGAAAGGGAACAATGATGTATAGTGTACCTAAGGAGAGTCAGCTAGAGGGAAAGCATTCAGATGGCTGACACTGACAAAAAATTTACAAGGTGTTGTGCTTGGTTCCAGAATAAATCCTGAGGGAACTTGACTGACCTTGTCAGATACAAAAGTTACATTTTTTGTTATATAGGTGTTGTTTTAACTTGGTCTTAACCATCCAGCGGAAAAGTTTAACCACGAGGTATAAAAAGTAAAGCCGTATGTAAAAGGCTCAAGTCAACAGCTTCTGACATTGCCAGTTCTGCTGATAACTCACTACTATTATGGACTATTGGTCTATACATACAACTGTGTTCTTTTAGTTCAATGAGAAGAAATATTTGATCCAATAGTATTTAGGATATTTACGTTTGCATCTTATACTCTGAACACCTACTATGAAGACAGCAATATGCATTGTACTGATTATTGTGGCTGTCATACCAACGTGTTTTGAAACTGTCTCATTGCTATTTCTCTCTTATTAAAATTAATAAAATTTTAAAAAGAAGGTGAAAAGCTTTTCCAGACTATTTTGTTCTTGACTAATGTAGGTGTACATTTAAAAACAGTCTAGTCATTGGACATTCAATGTTAAGTATTTGCCTTTAACACTTCGTATAAAATGACATGCTAATAATTGTTCACTTTTGTACATTTAAAGATTTTACTAATTCTTACTTATGGTGATAAACATCTCTCTTTTCTATAGAAAATACATATACAGCTATGGAGACTATGAAGACAACACTATGCATTGTATTAATTATTGTGGATGTCCTACTAATGTGTTTTGAAACTGTCTCATTGTTATTTCTTTTTTATTAAAATTAATAAAATTTAAGAGCACCTGGACTGGCAGGTGGGCAGGTAGGAACTCTCAGCCTGTGCCCTGCCCCCATGTTCATCTTAAATAGATATTAATAGTTTTCAAAAGTGAGCTTACAGGTTTATACTTCAACTGGGAACATAGTTATCTTAAATAAATACTGCACTTCATTGTAGTCATCTATTGTGTAGATTACATAATTAAACTCTCCAGTGTTCCACCGAAAAACATTTAGGTTACTTGCAGCTTTTATATTTTTGTTTTATTATTTTAAGATTGTTGCAATTAGTACCTTTATTCATTATTAGTAAAGCCTATTATATGGCATATTATTTAGTAAATTATAAATTATAAAATTTAAACTATAATATAACTCTTTAATTAAAATTATTGCATATTATTGGCAATTTTATAAGCATAATCACATGGTAAGCTCCCAATGAAGTAACTCTTTTGTTCATGTACTTGTGCACTAAATATTTGGATAGATACTGCCAAATTATTCTCCTAAGAAATAGCAACATTTCTACTCCCATTAACATGAAGTTGACTGTCAAATACCACCTCCTTCCTCCCTCCCCAACAAAACTGAATTTATTTTTTTCCCTATGTGATAGGCAAACAATGACACTTTGCTGCTCTGATTTGCATTCCTTAATTATGGAGCAGAGTTCTCACTTTCATTTCTAGTTTGTCGCTGCTGTCACAACAGGAGGAGGTAGCACTGTAACCCAGAGGGAGAATGAGAAGTTTCCTTTTCACCCTTCCAGCAACCATTTTATGCAAGGCTGATGGGAGATTTGTCTCCAGCTTCACTTTCTGCCTATAAAGCTCTCAGAGACACCAGAATATATCATGACTTTGCTATTTCCATTCTAATTATTCTTAGTGGCCGAGGTGCAGGTGGGTTTCAAGTGTACAGCCTGGCTGGTTCACAGCTGGGCGCTTGATTTTTCCTCCAAACCAGCTTCCTTCTATCTGCCGAGGTACCAGGTGATCACAACTCCAGCACTAAGAGCAGTGTTGTTGATAAGGATCTGCTTGACTACTGAAGATTCTCACGGTTTCCTTTGACTATGAAAGCCTGAGTTTGGGCTTCTCTCTATGAGTGGATGGCACATCTCTGTGAAGACTGATTGAGTTGCCTGGTTTTAGGAAACCACAAAGTTTGTCATAACAGTTCCCTTACAGCAGCTCTGCCACTGATCTGAAATGAGTGTCTTTGAAAATCAAAAACACATTTTCTCATAGTTCTGGAAATCAAAAGTCCAAAATCAAAGGGTCAACAAGACTATCTTCTCTCAAAGGCTTCAGGAGGGAGAATCTGCTCCATGCCTCTCTCCCAGCTCTGATGGCATTGACAGTCCTCAACATTTCTTGGCTGGCAGCTGTGTCTCATATCCCGTGCCTCTGTAATCATCACATTCATTATCCCTGTGTGTCTCTATGTCCAAAAGTCCTTTTTCTATAAGGATACTGGTCAGATTGGATTATTGGACTTATCCTAATGACCTCTTCTTATCCTGATTTCATCTATAAAGATTTTAGTACCAGTCAAAGATGTGTGGAGCTCAGCTGGACCATTTCCTAGCATACATGAGGTCTTGGGATATAGCAAGAGATATAAATGACATAAGTGTGAGATAAGCATGGATATGTAGACAAATGATACAGATAAACAGACAGCTAGATAATTTTTTAAATCCTATCACCAAATAAGATCACACTCAGATATTGTGTATTGAGAATTTTAGAGAAATAACTCAACCAATATCAGTTGCTAGAATCTAAAAATATGCCTCTAAGATTTCATCTTCCCCACCAATTTTTCACCTAGTCATCAATGACCTACTTATTTTCCTAATTAGGAAAGCTAACAAGCCACTGTCTTCTTTGGAAATCTGCCTTAAGTCTAGCCACTTAGAGGAGCAATCCAAACTCGTTGGCTTGGAGGCCTTCCCAAACTGACCCTGTCTCGTTCCTGCCTCCTCTCTGCCATCTTCATCCCCTAAGGAAGTGCCACCTCTTCCATGAATCCTGTTCTAATCACCTCTGTGTGATGTACTCTCGTTCTGTAATCAAGAATCCACTCCCTGTATGACTTTCTTCTGCCTACCGGCAGGTTTTAATATTTCTTTTGCCCTGCTAAGAAAATTTTTCAAGTCAGGAAGTGTGGCCTCTGTAAGAAGGCACAGCAGGTGCTGTTCAAGTTCCTGGTAGGGACACATAGATGACCACTTAAGGACAGTGATGCAAGTGTTGAATTGGTCACAGCAGAGTACATTCAACATATCTATCTGTGATATGACCATCAAAGTCAGTAGGAACCCCCTTAAGCAAATGCCCTTTCCTGTGGAGGAAACAAATCCCCCTTGCACCTACTCCTAGGACAAGAACCAAAGACACAGTGGCCCAGTTGTCCCACTGAGAGAACAGATCCGTGACATACTCGTCCTTATTTCCCAAGAACCCAGCACAGCACAGTAGGTCCTGATCAGAGTGCATGATCCATCAGTTATCTCCTTGACCTCTGACTAGAACTGGGGCTGGTGCATGTTGGCTGGTGACTGGACTTAGAACAGAGCCCAGATAGAGCTGCACAAGTCAAGCACGTAGCAGAGTGGCTCCCAGGGATGCTGAGTGCTGATGTTGTTATTTATTCCTAAAAGAAGAGAAAACTTGACTTTAGACTTGATCTATATGGAACTGCATTTCTTTCAGAAGTTTGAATTATATTCCCTGAGGAATTCTCTCAAACTCAAACTTATGGCTTACAAGGTTAAAATAAAAGGATCTCTCCATCTGGTGGCATTTTCCCCCAATGTTGCCCTCTCAACACATGGGTCCATTGTGCTTGCTGGTGGACAAGTCAGGAACAGGAATATCACTCTCAATCATGACCTCCTTGTCTATAGCCAAAGGAACATCTTGGAATCTGATCCTCTGGATTGCGTTCAAAGGTCCAGTTATGTCCACCAGCATCTCCATATAATTTTTGACCATTTCTCCAGTTTCCTAAGTGCTTTCTGTTACCATTCCTACTACCTCCTGCACCACTGCCAGAAAGGTCTTTCCAAAGTAGAAATCAATTTTGTTTGGCACACACATCCATAAATACTTAAATTCCTTCAACAGTTTTTCACTGGTATTGGAGTCAAGAAAAAAACTTCTAGTGAGCCTAACAGGCTCTGCCAATGTCTTCAGACCCATCTTGCATTGTTCAGCCCTCACGTGCTGCCACACAAGCCTTCTCTTTGCCCCTGAATCATGCAGAGTCCCTGTCATCTCAGACCCTTTGTAAATGTCACTCACTCTTTCTGAAATGTTGTTCTTTTATTTTGAACCTTGCAAACCATAATTATTCTTTAGGTCTCTCTTCAAACCTCACCACAGAAAAGATTTTGTGATTTCTTTCTTTTTCTTCCTCTTACACACTGTCCAGTACTACATGCCTCTCTTGCTCTCTGTTTACTGTTGCACCTTAGGATTGTTTGATGAATTTTTTCACCTGCTACACGCAGGCCCCCTTGGGAAGGCACTTTGCTTCTTCCTTATCATTGTGTTTCCCTCCCCTGGCTCAGTGCCAGGCAGGTAACAGGCGCGCATTTCTTGAATGAACATGTGATGAATCGTGGACGCGTGCAGGTGCCCCCTTGTTGCCCCTGTGCCCACTTGATGGAGATTCCAGCATCTTGCTCCATAGAACATGGGGACATGATGCTTTTAGGTCACTTATTAAAATGCTGACTAAATAAGCTCAGTAAAGCTACCACCTCAGCTCCCAGGATGGTGAAGGTCTATGCCACATGGACTGCCTCCTCTAAGTTGGCATTAGTTGAAAATGCAACCCAAATAGCTCACATAAAACTTTTTGGTAGAGTTGTTTGTGCTGATTTGTCAAGAACAATGAGGAACATTGGGGGATATTGGCCCAGAATAATGATTTCCATTCCAGCACAGGTAGTTTGTCTTCTGAGAAAACTACCCGACTGGGTTAGCTACCCCTCTATGCTCCTGTTTGAGAATAGAAAAATGATGTCAACAGTATAGAAAAGGGCCCCCTCCCCCATTTACTGAGCCAAATGGGCTCATGTACTGCCATTCAACTAAACCAAGTCAAGCAAATCAGACAGAAGTAAAAACAGGAGACATGTGGCAGAAGTAAGATGAGCAAGGCTCAGGTGACACCTACCACTCTCTGGCCTGGCACTGCATTCCAGGCACAGGGTCAACTCCACCCCGCTCTTTTCTCATCCTCACTACAGCCTGCATACGAGGGTATGGCGACTTCCTCATTTTGACTGGCTCAGGAATGAGTGGCTCAAAGAAGTTAGAAGATCCGTTAGGAGTCCACACCAAAGAAATTCTGTAGCCCCGAGCCTCACATTTGGGTCCATGTGACAGATGCAGTATGTTTTGTTGTAGTGATAAGCCAGGTAAATTGCCTTCTCATCTCCAGCCTCCTACACCGTGGTCCCATCGGTCCTGCTGCAGCTAAATATAAAAACCCAAGACACTTCTGATTGCCGTCCATGATGGGAATTTAGATAATCTTACAATGGCCCTGTGAGGTGGACAATGATCATCTAATGTTATAGGTAGGGAATCTGAGGCCTGAGGAAGTTCAGAATACATCAATAGCAAGTGCCTGTGTAGGTACTTGAAACCCAAGATCTGGCTCCAGAGTTCCTGCTAATGTGACCCTCTTTCCCCTTACAACATGCTCTTCTGTCACTTCTATCAGTAGCTCATGTCACCCTCAGCCCTTAGCAATGTTTGCAGTAGTCTGAAAAATAGGCAAATTGGAAAACTTAGACCTTGGCTGATGGAGAAACTGTGTCCTAAAGCCTGGCTTGGTTTCTGCATTCATGGAAAACACAAGCTTCTTTCCAGGGCTGCAGAAGACCTTTAAACATTGAGTCAGAGATCATTTAATAATACAAACACAGTCTGTTGACACCACAGGTCTAATTTACATTAACGTTCTACTTTTCATTTGGAGGAGATCTGAAGTTGTAAGAGGAATCTTCCACCAAATCCACTAGTCCTTTTCCTGAACTGGAGCCAGCTTCCCTTCTATTATATCATGGAAAAGTCTCCTGATGCCACCACTGGAAAAAGGCTGAAAGTGACACTCTGCATTTGGGGAGCATGACTACAGTCTTTTATCACCTGATGCACAGATCAGGAGCAGAAGCAATTTTTTTCTGAACAATTCTGTTTGCCAACTGAATTGTTCATGAACCTAAAAAGCATTTGTGAACCGAAGTATTACTGTTATTTACCTGAAATAATAGAACATGATACAGGTTACTTGTTATGGAAGCTTTGAGATAGCCCTTTGGTAGAGGGAACCACCCACAGTTCCACAATAAATGCATTTAGTCCACTGAGTAGGGGCTTCCAATACTGCAGTAAACATCTAAGTGCTTATCCACTTGAGAGGTCAGAGGCCGCAACTATGGCCTGGCTGGAACTAGAAAGGCATCCAAGACAGTAACTAGTGTCTCTGCAGGTTAGGTAACACCGCATTCTTCCTCTTCTTTTTAGTTTTTTTAATGGAGTTCCCTTCTTCCCCCCAGCCCCAGGTACTAATGCTATTGTATACTTTCTTCTTCAATTACCTACTCAAATTCTATTTCTGGGACTTCTTTGTCCTACACCAAGCATGACTTTAGAATAATACGTAGTTCCTTATCTCTTGGCCCTTTAAAGTGATCATGACAGATGCCCTTTTATATTTGAAAATATTCATTGTTAATTTTGAGGGATGAATAAGTGATTATAAAAACTATGTACTGGAAAGATTTACAAACCCGTTAAGTTGTTCCAACTTTGATACCCATGGGAAAAATTTTACCCCAAAGACTTCTAGGGTTGATATGTGTATGGACAAACATTTTGATGTACATTTATACTTTTTACATGTAATTTACATTGGTGAGGCCATTAGAGGATTTCCAAATTTCACCGAATTGGAAGGCTTAACAATACTGACAGACTAGCTAGTCATGTTCTTTCAACAGCCTAAGAACCAGAAAAGAACAAGAAATAGGTAGAAACTGCAATGGAAGAGAGTCACATTTTTATATCTAAAATTTAGTTAAAATGCTTCAGAGAAGATCCCATAAAATCTTATACTTAAATATTAAGTTCACAGTCTTAGTGTCTATTGGAGATATAGATCATTGGTGGCTTCTTAGAAATTCATAATTCAGTGTTTACTATTTAGAAACTAGAGTGAGAAGTGACAAGAAGATTCTTCTATTCTGTTATTCCATAAAAGTGAAGCACCAAGGACATTAACACAACTGGCTACAATTGGTAGCCGAATGGAAATGTTATTAATAGCAGATAGAGGAGCCTAAAGGAAAAACAGACCATCGTGGCTTCTAGGGGCACAGCTGAAGAGCTGCTCCGAAGACCTTCCTATCCGTATCACCTCCAAGCCTCTCCTGTAGCAAAGCTGAGCTGACCAGGAGGGAAAGCAAAAAAGAGCTGCAGGGTTAGATCAAAAGATACAGGAACAGATGGCTTCAGTCTTCCCATATGGCCATCTCCCTAGAAGCAGCTTCTGGGAATGGAGGACACTGAAGGCTTATGATCCTAGCTGGAAAGTGACACTGAAGTTTTCCGTAGCTTCATCCCAGATCCAACTCCTAACATTTCTTTAAATTTCAAGGGATAGAACAATTCTAGAAAATAAGGGCATGGGAGAAGATGTAAGAACACTCTTGGGAGGATCCTAGAGTATCTCATGGACAGAAAGAAGCAAGCCAATTACATAGTGGAGGATCTGGAGACCTGCCCGTTAAATGCTTACTAAGATAACTTGGTTCCTGAAACATCATAGTGAAGTTCTGTTGATAACCATCCAGAGCCAGGAGAGGGTCTGCAAGTCAAGGCCTTAATCCTAGACAAGTCACCTCTCTTAAATTGGTAGTCATAAAATATAGTCACCAATACTTCTGACTAATCCACTACAAACTGGTAGCTCAGGACAATCTCAGGTTCAGTACGCCACTAGAATAACTCATAGAATGTTGCAAAACACTGTACTCACAACTGCAGTGCTAGTACGAAGCAGACAAATAAGACCTACTCAAACAACAAAAGACATGGAAGGTTGCAAGTTCTGAGTTCTGTCCACACAGAATGAAGACTTCTCACCCTCTCATCCTATTGATATGTTCACCAAACATAAGAGTCACCCAAGCCCCAGAGTCTAGAGGTCTAGAGTTTTCATCAGACTTTCTCTGTCTCTCAGTCTCTCTCTCCCCTTCTCCCTCTCTGTGTGACTCTCTGTCCATCTGTGTCTCTGTCTGTGTGTCTGTCTGTCTGTCTTTGTCTCTGTCTGTCTGTCTGTCTCTCTCTTTTTCTCTCTCTCCCTCTTTGTATTTTAGGGAAAGGTCTACAGGGTGTTCACAGTCTCACTTTTAGATCGGACTCATAGTAATCCGCCTGTTTATAGAACTACCAAGGGCTGGGATTACAAGTGTGTGAGAGTCTCAATTGCCTTCTCAGTGTGCCCCGGGATGGGGCTGGCACGGCAGGCCTGGGGATCAAATCTTCAGCCCCTGTGCCTGCTTGCAGGTGCTTTAATGCAGTGAGCTACTGGACTTTCATCTTACAGCTGAAATTACTGAACCACTGACCCCATGATGGGACTCAATCTCCACTCCCTGTCCCCTCCCTAGAAGTCAGGCTGATATCATCAGGCTCAAAACCCCACTGAGCCAGGCTTCCTTGTTCTGGCCTTGTCTGCCTTGCTGCCAGATCGAGTCACATGCTGAGTCATCTTAGGAGAGACTCTTAGAACTCCTGGAGCCTGCTATGAATAATAAAACATTTCTATGGCTAGAAAAACTGTGACCCATCTGCACTCTCCACTTGTTTTCTCAAAAAAGCAAATTTAATTGTCCCAGAATCCACTTTTGGCATTAATAAACCAGAGACTCGAGAGAACTAGAATTCCTAGAGTAAACCATTATGAGGAATATTTGCTAAATGAGAGGCAGGAAGACTCCCCATCTCTCTGTAGACATAGAAAGGGCCTGATTAGGATCCAAAACACCTGGGTATAATTGTTTCCTAAAAAAGAATGGGCAACTTACGTTACTAATAAAAGAATTAAATATATCCTTAGAATATTATCTGAATTCAAACAAGAATTCTGTCAGAAATGTGATAAAGAATCCTGTGCAAGATGGAACTTTGTATGAGGCAATGTATTTCATTAAAATTGCACATTTTTTTCAAGTAATTGAACCCTACTTCAATCCTGCCAAAGCAATCACAAGAATGTGTTGACTATGTAAAGTTCAGATATTCAGCTTCATAAAGTAGTTTAGGAATATTTATACCGAGAAAATACCCATCACTCTGAGAACTTTAATTTTTTTTTTAAGCCAAGTAGGCAAAGAAAAAAGATTGGATATGCTCGAAATAGTGAAATAAATTGTGTGTGATTTCATAATAAAAAGACAGCTGAATATATGAGATGGTATTGTGCCGCCAGAATGTACAGAGGCAGATTAATTTACAAAACTGGAAAAATCCCACCAAATTGCTAATACAGGAAACCCAACCTCCTTAATGCTTTTGACTCATGTTAATCGTTCACTCTCCAGAAAGTGCTCTTTACTCTAGAGTGAGCTGACGAGGAGTTGCTCAGAGACAATTGGACATAAAGGACTCGAATGCTCAGAATGTGACTGTTGCCATATCTTCCCTGTGTTTCCACATTTTCCCTTTCCAACTTTCAATTCCCTTTCCCAACTTTCAAGCCCAACAGGAAAGAAAGGAATGGTGTCCCCAGGAGCTCACCAGCTTTCACACTGGCTTGTCCAATACTGACTTGTTTGTCCCTATCAGGATTAATTAACAACGTGGGGCCAGGAATTTAGCTTAGTGGCACAAGTGTCTGCCTGGCAAGTGCAAGTTCCTGAGTTTGATTCCTAGTACAAAAACAAAAACAAAAACAAAATGACTTTGGGCAGCTTCTTTTTTCAAAGACATAGCTACTTTTTGTAAGGTTGTACGATCCCTCCTGTGGTGGATTGCCAACTGGTGGTCAATTTGTTAGACCCAGGTGAACTGAACTAGCTTGGTGCTGGGTGTGAGAGGCCAACCTGAAGATTGTTGTCAGCAGTATAAGAGGCAGAACTAGAGAAGCCATTGGGAGGTTGCAAGGGAAACTGGAGAAGCTGTTGGAGCTGTTGGAAGTTGCTGGTTCTGTTGGGCTATTTCTGCTCGGTAACCTTGTCATGATGGCTTTCCTGATGAGCTTGCCTCTTCTCGTCAGAGGACAAGCTTGGGACCTCACTGTTGCTAAGAGTGGCAATGGTATACTTTGGGGAGCTCTGGTCCTCATTTTGAGTATTCCTCCCTGACTCTGGAGGGGAAGATGGGGCATATCTCAGTTTCCTAGAGAAGCTGTCACGTTGGCTTTCCTGATGGGAACACAGCTTTCTTCATCATCAGAAGGCCTCGCTGTTGCTGAGGAAGACTGTGGAACTTTTGGGGGCACTCTGGTTCTCACCTTGAGCATTTTTTCCTGGCTCCACTTCAGATCCCTCAGCCTGATAGCACAGATCTTTCTTCCCGTTGGCATAGACTTTTTAGCTTCTACCACACTATTATGAGCTCTAGGCTTTCAGCTGGCCCTCAACTGGTTCTTTCATCTTTGGTATGTGGACAGATTTCTTGCAGTCTTCATACATGATTCTTTAGGTGATTCATTATAAAATAATCTTATCAGATATGTTTTGTATTATACCATTCCCCTTGCAAAAGCCCCAAACTACCATACCCTGTTATGGTAAACTTGAGGAATAGTATTGTATTCCTCTTCTTTCAAATTCAGTATTTGCTGGTCATGAGGCTGGGCTTATGGGAAAGTCAAGGAGTGAAGACCACAGCAGAGCAAAAGCACTCTCCGTGTGATATGGGGAGAGGGGCGCAAGGCCCTGTTTCAGCTTGGTTTCCAGCAGCATCACACAATAGGTAAGATTTAACTTCAAACAATAGAACAGCTACTCCCTCTCTCCTTTTTTGCACAAAGGCTGGATCTAAGGTCTATGACTATCCACAAAGTAAACAAATAAAGGGAGAATAAAGCAATTGCAGAGAGCCAGGAGCTTGGTGAATTCTGCTTCTGGTTAGCTCTTCAACAGTGCAGATCTTTATCATGACATCTAATTAAATGGGTAGTACTCCAGTCATTGGTAATCGATGGGCCAGAAATCTAACATAAAGGAAAAAATTCAAAGTATCTGTGAACATACGCGATAAACATTTCCATTTAGTTCCCATAAAAACTGAAATAACCCCAGATGTATACCACTAGGAGTTGTTAAGATAATATTCTTTCTAAGATCCTACTGTAAAAGCATTCCTCATTACTCATGACATTTTGTCATTTATATTTGTTTTCAATTAACAGATACCAAAAGTGTAACTACAACAGAGTGAAGCTCTGTTGGCTTTTTTGGCATTAAATTAAGTTGATTGTCAATGCCTTCAAAGTTAGGAATCACTGTCTAGCTCATGTGTACTAGAGAACACAACGATGAATCTCACTCAAAAATTTAACCTACATAAAGCAGTCAATAAGCAGAGAATTGTGCACAGTGAACCATATTGGAAAGGGCCAGGAGAGTCATATTCCATGCTTACTGGGTCAGAGGAGTAATATGCATAATCAGAAAATATCCCTGTAGACTCTCAAGCCAAACAATTTTAAGCAGGAACAGCTTGGAAAACAGTAATAAGAGCTTTTTATGAAACCAGTTTTTCTGAGCAAAATGTCTGTAGTGGTTCAACAGGAAGAACTCAGAGGTTAGTTGTTTATTTGTTCAAGAAATGTGTGTGGTGACTTCCCTGGCATTTAAACACCACACTGTAGAGCTGAGATGCTGAGTTAGTCTCTGCTTTCAAGGATTTCCATCTGGTGGGAAGTGAAGAACACACATGTTGAGCTTCTATTGGCTTCCCCAACCAAGTATGTAATTAGCAGTCATCCAAGTGAGAAAAATGATACACTTCAATGACTGAAGTATGGGTGTTGTGTCTTATCGAAGACAGAAGATTAGTAGCCACTGGAAATCAACTTGGTGGTGATATAACAGGATTATTTCATATTGCTGTTGGTGGAGAAGTGCATCCGATACTAGAAAATGTATGGCATTATCATTTGTGGACTGTATGTACTCTATAAAGCGTAGGTTTGTTAGAGCCAAGGATAGTATAAATGGTTAGAATTTCTTTGTTTTTCTTCTTAGTCACCATAGGTCATATCCACTCAATAGATGATGTAGGAATCAAGGCTAGAACAATGATTCCATGAATCTCACCATGGCCTATAAGGACAACTACACTAATAGCATCAGCTCAGATGTCCCTAGATCTTTATCCATATGTTCTTCAGCCACCAGAGAATGCATGAGTATGTTCACCAGGGTGGCCACCCCTTTACACATCCCTCCTGCACACTCACCACAGACTAACACAATGGCTAGTCATATTTTTTGCTCACTCTTCTGTCCTGAAACTGCAGAGCAGTAACCAATACCAGTGCCCAAAGAGGCAGGCCTTCCATTTCCCAGTGCCTCTGCCAACCAGCTGGGATATTTTTCCATTTAAAAATCTTTGCCAGCTCATAGGGAGAGGAAGTTTCTGTTTTCAGGGGAATTGTATGATGTATACAACCCTGAGTCAGGGGGAGGTGAGTCAAAACTACAATGCAAATGAGCTTGGATCCAGGCTAGGGTTATGTATGTTTGAATTTTGCACATACCTGAGCATCTTGGAAGGACAGGATGACCTCTATCTGTTGGTTTCTTGATGTTTGGACATAATCAGCCCTACTCTGCCTGTTTTCTCAATTCTACCCTGATGTTTCTTGTTGTTTGCTTATCTTTGCTCTACCTCCTATCTCACAGCTACCATGTCTGAAATTCACCCCATTCTAATTCTTTTTTTTTCATATATATGAAATCTCTCAGCTGAATACTGAGGTTTTTGGCCTCCTGGAAGCAAGTCATTTGAAGGTAAATTACTGGGTAACAACTCAGGCCTGAGAGAAAAGAATGCAGGACATTCCTGTCCTCCTCACAACCCAGCTCAGTACTGACTCAATCCCCAGCAATTCTCCTTTAGTAAATAAGAGGAGGTGGGCAGTCACTGATCTCTGTCAACAGGGTTTGAGATGTTGCTAACATACTGACCTGAGTCCTAGCACCTCTGCCCAGGTACACTTACTCCCAATGGCAAGTTATTCAACATAACTTTCTCTAGTCCTCATATAAAAAGAAACAATGTCACTAATATCAAGGGTTTCTTTAAAACAAAAATAATTAGCCATTGTGTTAAAGTGTAAGGCTCAAGATCAGCCAGAGTTTGAGTCCTAATTAACCTCAATCTTTAGATTTTTTTGAACCAAACAAAGAAAGTAAGAAATCTGTGATGAACCCTGCAGGGAAGCTTGTATCTGCATTGCTTTACTCATAAAACTCAGGAAGTCTTCTAAAGTTCAGATTCACCACAACTGAGCTCAGCTGGGGAATAGTGCTAGCACGGTGCATGTAACAGAGTGAAGTAAGCTGAGGACCAGCACAAGTTTCATTGTATCCATGGACCAAACTCTCTCTGCACTGTTTACATGCCTATGAATAACCATGCATCTTCGCAAGACATTCGCCCTGACATGACCCCACAGTGCAGCGGTTCTTAACCTGTGAGTAGCGACCCCAGCAGGGGTCAAATGAATGCATAATGCATATCAGGTATTTACATTATGAATGACTGTAGCAAAATTACAATTTTGAAGTAGCCACCAAAATTTTTTTTTTTTTTTTTGGTTTGGGGTCACCGCAACATGAGGAACTGTATTGCGGGGTCACGGCATTAGAAAGGTTGAAAACCACTGCCACAGTGTCTGTGGACATGGCTGCCAATTCTCTTAAAGTATCCTGCTCAAGAAGGGCAGAGCAGAGTTTCCCGGTCTGTGGTTTAAATTGTCAGGACCGCAGGCAGGCATTCCTGGCCACTAGGAGTCACAGACTCCTTGTCACCTTCGAAGTGGGAAAGGGAGAAAGAAAAGTTTCATTTGGCTACATTGAATACTTATATTTTAAAATAATATTTTATGAGATAGGGCATTTTAGACTAACACTTGGAAATCAATATTTTTAAATATTATGGCATTGTTCAAATTTTTAAAAATATGCCCGTAAAGCACTGACCTACACCAAGTGACTCAAAGAGCTATTAGAAGCAGACCTTGTTCATTTACCCTTCGTGCAAGTACATTCTTATTACTGCCCAAATCTTGGTTAATAGCATAATGGCTCTGTACTGCCAAGTTAAGTGATGTGTCATAAAACTGAAGAACTAAGTAATTTTCAGATCATAAGACTCAAATCTATTTTAAATGGACACCTAAACTTATATTTATATAATATTACCTTCCAATAAATCATAAAAATGACCCAGAAGTTTTAAGTACATATTTGAAAACTCCTAATAGCTCCAGAAACCCTGATAAATCTGGCTGCACAAATCAGTATGTGATTGACTTGTCTTACCCAAGAAAAAGGAACAAGAAAACTTTATATATGACTCCTAAATTCATTTCTCAAGTGGAAAAAAGGAAAAGCATGATGTGGCCTGTTACTGTCAAGTCTGTTGCTTGAACTCCATTTCTCAAAAATGAGATATTTTATACAAAAAGAGGAGAGAGTGCATTGTGAAGAATATGGTACAGATAATGTAAATTAAATGTATATGCATTTGAAATGTTGAGATTACTAGGTCCAGTCTGAAGCAGGACGATCTGATTAGGTTGCTCAGCACAGTTACATCAGCTGTCTTTGTAGTGGCCTCAAGGACTCGTGCAGCTCTTAGCAAAAGCAACAGAGGTGTCCCCTTAACCCTCTATCCAAAAAGATTCTGACTGTTTTTTTTTTTTTTTCCTTCAAAAATGAACAGACCAGTTATGCTGATTGGAAGCCAAAGATTATTCTGTAGCGAATCACCATGCATAGAGGCACATGAAACTTTTCAGTGGTCTTCACTCAACTGTCCACTCTCTGGCTGGTCCAGAGACATCTGGTCAGGAGCCTAGCAAGACAAGTCCTCTTCACTCCACAGCCACACCCAAAGAATGTTAGCTTCTAATCTGGCTACTTTGCGCGGACCCTCCTGACTGGCACTGTGCCTTCTCTAGTCTGTGTGGCTCCCAGGGGGAGTAAAATAAAGCACACCAACTGGATGCCCACCAGAGATCAGCCAGAAAATGAGGGAGGACTGTGAAGCTGGGTAAGTATGTCCCTGGGCTCCTTCCTGCAGGTTAGACGGGCCCTTCTGATAGAGGCCATCCCTGAGAGGTCCTCTCCTCCAGCATTAGCTCTTCCCTCTTGGTTCCAATAATTACCCCTCCTCTTTTCTTCTCAAGCCAAGGTCTGGTAGGAATCCTAGAGCCTGGTACCATGCTTAGAATTTTCTTGTAAAACTTCCCATACTTTCATAAGTAGCCTATTCAATTGTACTCCTCAACTAGTCTGCTTAAGTGTGCTTTTCGAGTTCATGCTGGCTGCCAGCCAATGCACTCCATGAACTATTTCCTTTGCAAACATGCTGGTGTGGCCACCATCAAATCTCTCCAGGCAGCGTTATGTTTCCTTTTATCCAAAGGTGAGGGAAAGTGACGATGCCGAGGTTGGGAGGTAGGAAGGTGCCCCGTGCAAACAGTTCTCAAGGCCTGAAGCGATAGAAACAGAAATCAAATGGGGTGTCAGGGGAGGAGAGGGCCATGAGGATGCAAGTATAGCTCAGTGAGAGGAAAGAAATGCTACTACCTGGAAGTTGTACGAATTCTGGAATGAATTATGAATTACAGAAATAAGTCTTGATAGTTGCTGTGGTTTAAATTGTCTTGCAAAATTTCCTGTGCTGGAAACCTAATTCTAAAGCTATATGGTAAAGGCCTGTATAGGTGGGGCCCTTCAGAGATAATTAAGATTGGATGAGGTCATGAGGGTGGATCTATGACGGCATTAGTGGCATTAGTGGCTGTACCGGAGGAGAAAGAGACACCTGAGCTACCCCACTTGCTCTGTCTCCCCATGTGACATTACTGTACTATGTGACAATAAGAAAGCCATCACTAGATGCTAAGCAGATGTCGTAGTTGGTTTTCAGACTTCCCAACCATGAATTAGATAAACCTCTATTCCTTATAAATTATCTAGTCTCTCTCTCTCTCTCTCTCTCTCTCTCTCTCTCTCTCTCTCTCTCTCTCTCTCTCTCTGTCTTAGTTATTTTTCTTGTTTCTGAGACAAAATACCCAACACCCACAAGTGAAGAAAGGAAAGGTTTATTTATAGTTTATAGAGCTTGCAGCCCATAAACATGTGGCTCCAAGGCAGAGTGGCATGGGAAAGGGACAATGGTTCATGGCAGTGGAAAACAGCTGGAGCAAGTGAGAGGCAGCTAGAAGGGGACGGTGGAGAGGAGAGGGAGGAGAGGGAAACTCTTTTTGAACTTTAATTTCTTATATAGTCTGCTGGGATTAGAGTGGTGCTAATCCAATCAGCGGACTGACCCAGGGGTCATCCACCCTGAAACTCAGCCCCCTTAATCCCAGCGTTTCACTAAGATTCACTCAGGTACTCTAGATTCGGCCATTTCTGGAAAAAAAAAAAAAAAAAAAAAAAAAAAAAATTAAAAAAAAAAAAAACCAATAAAAAAAAAAAAAAAAAAAAAAAAAAAAAAAAAAAAAAAAAAAAAAAAAAAAAAAAAAAAAAAAAAACTCTATGATCACATGAGCCTTTGGGAGAACATCTAGACACAAACCATAAAGTTCTGCTAGTTAATTACAATAACAGAAGATACAATAACCCAGTTACAGCAAGAAAATATTATTTGTTTGACAAAAAACAAAATTTCACCCATCAGACAATAAAAGGAAACAAGAAAAATCATGGGTGTTTTAGTAGGACATAACTGACAATGACCACCCATCACATCAGCTCTATTCAGCTGGCTTAACTCCCTCTTTATACATGTACTATATAAATCCATCACAACATTGAACACTTGGAAATAGGATCTTTGTAGATATGGTCGGAAATAAGATGGGGCCATACAAGAGTAGGGTGAGAACTACATTTGAAGGTTGTCTGGTATCTGTCAAGATTTTCCCCCAAGCAATTTCAAACACCATCTTTCACTCCCATCCCTCAGCCCAAGCTATTTTTATGTTTATTACCTCAAAAGATAGCTATGTCATACAATGATTTTAGGGATGGGGTATTTGTTCTGATTGGGTCCTTGAAGTGAGATCCAGACATACCCAGGAAGGACCAGAACTGTCAGAGTCTTCAAGGGCCCCAGATTCTCTAATCAGAGCACAGAAATCTCTCTGGGCATGGACTTTGAAAGCAAAGAAGCTGACAAGACCAGAGCTTCCTTTCCTGCTGCTGCTCAGTAATGACCCTCCACATTCGGGCTCAAAAAGGACTTAAATGGGATTTTTTTTCCCCACCTGGAGCTCAAACTTAGGTTTAAATTAAGACATAAAATCATATGCCTTACATAATAGAGTTTATATCCTATGCTTCAGTCTCTCTTTTCATTTTGATGAGAATCGAGATGGCTGAAGAATGGGTAGAATTTATAATTAGGGAAATAGGAAGCCAGAATTTCTTCTTCTAAATAAACTATATATAGCTCCGTGGCACAAGTGCCTGCCTGGGAAGTGCAAGGTTGTGAGTTCTAACCCCAGTCCCGCAAAAATAAATAAATACATACATACATACATATATATTTGATATGCATTATAATATAGAATATATATCAATATGTAGTTGATAGAGCTGTGGCCAAATGCCCAACAGAAAGCATATTCCTAGGAGTACTTATGAGAATTGGCTGAAAACTAGAAGCTCCTCAGTGTCCTTTAACAATAGAATGGGTAAATAAACCATGGAACAGACATATAATGACCTAGTGTCCAACAACAAGAATGAGAAATTGATAACTATTTGCAATTTGGATAAAACACCAAACATCACATTGAGTGGACAAAGCCACAGAGTTCCATTCAGATAAGCTGCGAAACTAGGCAAATGAATCTGTGCTGTCAGATATCAGGAGAATGAATGTCATGAGGAGAGGCAGCGACTAGAGGGAAATGCAAAGGACTTGTGGGATGCTGACGAGAGTTCGTGGAATTCCCCTTTAATTTTGTAATTTTCTGCATGGATGTTATCTGTCAATATAAAAAGGTAAGAGGTAGGGACAGAATGTTAGAGATGGTGAGCTAGACAGAGACATATGGGGACATACGGCGGCAGATGGAAAACAAAACATGTGCTTGAGTTTGTTTTATTGTCTTTTGTTTGTGTTTGGTTGATTTAGGTTTCTGGATTAAACCCAGGTTCTGGTCAATCCTGACAAGAGTTACTAACACGAAGATATACCCTGAAGCCCCAAGGGCCCAATCGTAACAGATACCCCTGTCTCTAAAATCATTCCATAGTATGGCTATTTGGGGCATATTAAGTACAATGACTTGGGCTAACGGAGGGGGATAAAAATGATACTTAAACTACTTGGTGGAGAACTTCAACAGCGGAAAATCCAAGTTGCTCTGAGTCTTCTTTTCCCTCCCACCTGTTGACTATGAACAACAGTGCTGAAGTGCTGAGAGTTACAACGAGCAGGGCCAAGCAAACTCTCATAAATGTCTAGAGCATGGATGAAGAATTTCCATAGCCGGAGATAAACATTTGCATTCATTTGTTTCTACGAGTGGATATATAAGCCGGGCATGGTGGCTCACGCCTGTAATCCCAGCACTCGGGAGGCTGAGGCAGGAGGATTGGTGTGAGTTCGAGACCAGCCTGGGATATAAAAGTGAGCTCAAGGCCAGCCTGGACTGCATAGCGAGACCCTGTCTCAAAAAAAAAAAAAAAAAAAAAAGAGTGGATATATATGTACATATGTATATATGTTTATATATTACTGTTTCTTGTGGAAAATGATACTCACTCATAAGTCAGCAATTTTAATTGCAATGCAATTTTTCCAAAATATTGTAATGCTGGAATCAGGGAGGGGCATATCAAACTGTTCTCAGGAGAATTGTACTTTGGTAAGATAGGTTATGTTGGACCATCCCTCCCACTCCTGATAGGGAATCAGCATCTCAACTGACCCCATTTGTGGCACAGTCTTTAAAATGTTTCACTGAGCCTCACCATAGATTTTTCCAAAGGCCTGGGAAATAATTTCTGCAGGGGACCCATGATGTTCTGGAGGATAGACCCATGAATTGCTGGCATTAATTCACACCAAAAAGAGTATATATTTGGACATGACCCTTATTACTTCTCAAGCATTTTTCCACTTGATTTATTATTTTCCCTTATGTGAACGCATGTTCATAATCTGCATTACCAGTCCTCTAATGGTGGCATGTCAGATCCAAATGTCACCTCATTATTTCTGACACTCACAGAACCCACAAAAGTAAAAGCTAATTATAGGCTAGAGAAATCCCAGGAGACCTTGCCTGCTACAGCAGTAATAAGCTTCAGCTTTACTGCCCTCAGAGACGCAGGCTCCACATAAGGGACACCTGTGCAGATCTGTGCAAGACCTGTCTGTTCACCTGGGTGAAGAGATCTAGATTGGGGTAGCTGGCTATGATTTTTTTACTGTTCACTAGCTCTTGGCATTTTTTTTATTTTGAAGAGAATAAAAATCTGAAAAAAAAATTTAAAAGATACAAAATTTCAAAACAGAATGACAGAAGTCAGCAATGGTGGATATATTTCCTTTTGTTATCTTCAAAGTATTTGTTCATCTTACCAAATATAAGCATGCAAAATTTGTCATTTTTTTAAAAATTCACTATTCCTTTCAATAAACCAACAGTGCAGTTATCTTAGTTATCATACATATGATAATGGCTCATCAACTAAGTCAGCCTGGCTGAGTGGGAGCCACACCTGCTAGAATGCTTTTTTGCTTTTTCTGTTGATGAATCCATCCTAAAGTTGACCAGAAAAGAAATGTGACAGGATCTGGAAGGTAGAAATACAGTGGCAGCTATTGCTTTCAGGACGTCTCTATGATATCAAGGGACAGCAGACATTGGAGGGCTGGAGATTCCGATTCACAGTGGTTCACTCCCAACATCTATCCAGCTCTTCCCAAATGCCAGCCTGCTGGCCAACACCGCATCCAGGCCCACCACCTAGGGAGAGGCAGAAGGTGCCTTCCCCAGCATCTGCCTGCCAGCTCCTGAGAAGTCCTTCCATAGCACTGGGAATTGGACAAGGGTTTCCCAGCCCTCTCTGCAATGTCTGCCTCTTCCACCAAGGTTGGTGATGTAGGACCTGCTTAGTGGCCTTTCTGTGTTTCTCCCACTTGTCTTCCCAATTCAAAAACCTTACATGGTCTCGATGGGCTCCTGTCGGTGGAAGCAGTGAAAGCAGCAGGACACTTCCTCTTCTCCAACTATTGGCTGAGAATTTTCAGGGAGGCAAGCTCTGACTTTGGAATATAGACAGAGAGGCACACTGAGCCTGCATGCCTAGTACAGAGATATAAAATGTCATTTACTGTACCTTACAGCACAGTGCCTGCTGCACTGAGTGCTTTACGTACACAATTCATTTAATCCTCAGAAGCACAACTTTGTGATGTGGATACTATTCCTGTTTCCTTTTGTACATGTTACACTCGTAAGTTTGGCCTAAGTATATTTCCACATCAACTAATGACATTTAGCCCAAATTGCCTCTCTCTCTCTCTCTCTCTCTCTCTCTCTCTCTCTCTATATATATATATATATATATATATATATATATATATATATATAACTTCAGCCTACTGTAGTATGTAAACAAACTTCAGTCTAACCTAGGAGCATATTCTTGTAGTGGGGCAGAACCCTACCCCAAGGAGTGTGTCCAGGCCCCTCCTGAAGGAATGCCACAGACTATGGAGGTTTCTTAGAAGCAAAAAAACAACATGGAGGGGCTAGGCAAATAGCTCAGTAGAATAAGTGCTTGCCAGGCAAGTGCAAGGACCTGAGTTCAATTGCCAGTCCTGAAAAGAAAAGAAAAGAACATGGCTCAATCAGTTGTTTCAGCACTACTCTATCATAAATTTGACCAAAAACTGCAAAAAAAAAAAAAAAGGCAAAACATTGCCATGTTCAAGGTTTACCTTTTTGGGTATTAATCCTCTGAGCACCATATTGACTCAAAAAAACTCTACTTCCTGGAAAAAGCCTAGGTATCCCACTTGTCTCTGAGAATTCTGCGATAGTAACAAATAGCTGAATCTCTCAGCCAATCACAGCAGTAGCGCTTCAGCCAATCACTGGCTGTAAAATGACCATACCATGTGTCCATAAGGCAAATGTTGCCTATAGCTCTCCAGATGGCTTCTGCATGTCATTTCCCTTTCTCTGGTGATAAGTCCAACACATACAGATGGTAAAGCAGGGCATTGTGAAGCAAGTCTGGTCTACAACACAGACCAGGCTGGAATATTTTCTTGCTCAAGCAAACTGTGGTCATTTAACTAATCTCAAATTTTCCTCAAGGATAAGAAACTTTGACATCCACAACTCTAAAGTGCAAATATTTATGCTTTCTTGGATCTCCCTGAGCATTAATACAAAGCTCTTGCCTGAAACACAGACAGCAAGAACCTGACGGCTCTGCAGTGAGTTCTATTGTCTCATGGCAAGTATCTTCAAATTACTCCCCTTGAGAATAACACTAAGCTTGATATTTGCCTGACTCCTGAGAAACGCCTGACTGGAGGGCAGCTGATACAGAGGGAAAGCCAGCTGCTGACCCCAAACACAGCAGAACAGCCAGGCGATCCAAGCCAACAACAGGTTGGCTTTGTTTTATCTAAATGCATAGAGAAATTGAGTCATCAGTCAAACTCGCAATGTACTGCTAGACCTTTTTTCAGTTAATAGATAAAAGAACAGTGCAATGAGTCCAGAAAATAATTTACAAGAATATTCAACTCTTCATGGTAGATTTGTCTGAAATACAAAAGGGTGATGGTGATTCTAAAGAATTCTCATTTTCCAAGTCAGACATTTCATACTACGTGAATTTTTAACAGGATGGATATATGCTTTTATAAACTGAAAAACAAATGAAGCTGTTAATAAGGCTGGAAGCTTATACTGTAGTATTGATTCAATTAGAAAACATGCTCACAACAAGCATCTTTTGTGCACAGCTAGCCTCTGGTTCAGACCTTTCCTTCCTCCCATCCCGCCCCCCTTCATGTACTTCCATATGCATTCAGAGAACAGCACTGAATTTAGTGAATTCTCCATGGTAATGAAGTCGAGGTTCACCTGTAATTGATCTCACCTTTTACTGCTTTCCCAATCAAATCAAGGCTAGACCATTAATCATTCAAGCAGGACCCAGAAAAATTGCATACACCAATCTTTTGAATGTTATCACCTGCTACTCAGGAAATATTGAGCCAAAAAACCTAACAACAATTTTATTATAATTTTAAAATATCATTTATAACTTTTCTTGTGGTCCTGTCACAAAACAATCAGTAACTACAAATCCTCCAAACTGTGGTACTAATGGAAAAGGTCAGGCTTAAGTTTGCCAGTGTTCTTCTTGGAATGATTTTATCGTTTTATATCAAAAAAAAAAAAAATGCAAAACCGAGCTGAAACTTTACAAAGAGACAAGATTTCTTCATTAGCAGCATCAATAAAAACCAGGTTCCAATGACAGAGATTGTCCCCGAGGGAATTAGTCTTTTTAAAGTCAACAGGGATTCCAGCTCTAAGGGTTTTGTAGTTCCATCACATAGTTGGAAATGACTAATCAAAATGTAGATGTCACCAGTAATTTCATCTCTTGGAAAATGAAAATGTTAAAAAAAAAAAACAAAGTTGCAGATCAAAAGCAATAATGGAAACATATATTTGTATAGCCATTGTGAAAAACATTGTGAAGTTCCTAAGAAAAATTGAAAATATAGCTACCACGAGATCAAGCAATCCTACTATGGGTTATACATCCAAAGGAAGTGGAATCCGTCTGTCCAAGAGCCATCTACACTGCCATGTTTATGGCAACCCTACTTCCAATAGCCAAAGAAAAGAAACAACTCAAGGGTCCATCAGCTGATGAATGGATACAGGAAGTATAGTGCACATATACAATGCACTAATATTCCATCACAAAAATAATAAAATGCAGTGTTCTGCATAAAGTGATCTAAAATTATTGTGTTAAATGAAATAACCCAGGCACAGATAGACAACTGCCACATTATCTTATTCATACATGGAATACAAAAACTGTTGATTACAGGGCCGAACAGATAGCTCATCAGATTAAAGTGCCTGCTTAGTCAGACACACGGGTCCAGGATTCAATCACTGGCTTGCCATGCCAACCCTGCCCCTGGGGCTTACTGAAACAGTGAATGAGACTGGGCATGGTGGCACGTGCCTGTAATCCCAGTGCTTGGGAGCTGAGAATGGGAAGGATCACTACAAGTCTGATCTGTGTAGTGAGACCCTGTAGGCCCTATGGACCCTGTCCTATATATTTATCATAGAAGTTAAATGTACAATGATGGTTACCAGAGGGCTGAAAATATAGATAAAATGATGGGGAAAAGTTACCAGTTTTACATTTTTAAGTATCAGTTATAAAGTTTAATAAGAAAGCTCAGAATTATAAAAAGGCAGAAAACCAAAACTAGCTACCATATGCTGCTGGTATCCTCTAGGATATTGGCCATTAGCGTCTCCCTTTCTTTGCCCTCTGTCTTCCTATTCTTTCCTATTCCTCCCAGCCGCACCCCATAATATCACTTATCTTCTGCCCTCACCTCAACTTCAGGAATATTCACACTCTGAGGGGCGTGCTAGGACTGTAATGATTACTCTCTTCAACTTGATTGGCTTGGAAGACATCTAGGGTATTAGTGAAGCACACTACTCAGTGCCTGGTGGCTCAAGGGAGCATGACTTTGGGGACAACACATGGTCCCTAGCCTTTTCCTCTTGGGTGAAGTGTTGCTTGCTGTTTCTTGGCTGCCATCAGGTTAGCAGTTTCCTCTGCTAGCCCCTCAAACCATGATGTGTCTTGGTGCCAACCCACCCAGCACCAAGACTTCTGAGCCAAAATAGTGTCTTCCTCCCTTGAGTTTCCTGTGTCAGTTGTTTTGTACAGCAATGGAAAGCTGGAGTATACAAGGACATTGTGTTCCCCTATCCCATCAGCCTTTTCGTAGTTTATACCAGTGATGGCAAACCACTTTTGGAGCTTTCAGTCATGACAAAAGCCAGCTGCAGCACGTGGGCCACAGGCTAGCCACACCTGGTCTGCATGAACTTGCCCGTTGTTGACAGCTTCTGCTGCCTCATGCACAGCACGTGACCCAGGGCTGCCTTCAGCGCTTGCTACTAATAAATAGAATGATGTCCTAAGTGCAGTTTCCAGCCTTGTCACCAGCTGCTGCCTTATGCTGAAGAATTCATCACAGTCTCTCTGAACTACCATTTCCTCATCTGTAACATGAAGAGGAAAAGCAATCCTGAGTTATAACTATAGAACAGTACAAATGTATAATGGATGGAGAAACAATCTGAAAGGTATAAACTACTCATATGTCATGTGTGGGATGGGTTCAGAGCAAGTTTGAATTACATTTAAAAAAAAAAAACCCCGAAACCTATGATTTCCCAATCTTAATTCTAAATTCTTTTCTTTTTACTCGATCCCACATAAAGAATCCACTTTTATGTAGAAGTATATCTGTCTGACATGTAAATTTAAAATCTTAATAGATTCTCTGTAAGCTCCTGTCTTATCAGACAAATTTTCCCAGCTAGTATCTAAGTGTATATATAAGAATTATTTATAAAAACATGTTTACAATGATTATAAATAAAGGCATTAAATGAGGCATGTTATTGAAAAAATCATAAATTACATTTTCTTCAACAAGATACTTTTTTATACTTATGAAATCCTTTCTATTATCTTATTTGGGGGTTACTGTGGGGTGACTCTATTTTAATTTCCCTACAGAATTTTTCAGTTATCCTTTGCACTAACTTTCTAGAACACTTACACCCCACTTTCCCGTTTTCTCCTCTCCTTACCTTTTCAACCAAAGAGCAACAAACATGCATTTTATAGACTCAGTTATCTTTGAAGTTAGAATGAATCCAAGCACTTTTCCAATACAGAGGCCAAAATTCCAAAAGCACTGGCAAGTCAGCAGGTGGGTTGCTTACGGGGAAACGTGCCAGAAAATTATGCAGCTTACTTGATGCACCCTCTCCAGGCGTAACTTCTGGTTCCTTCCCACATCGTTAAAGTTATAAATTAATTGAGCTTGAGGGGTTGGTAAAGAAGTAATCACCTCAGAGGAAGGAGGTGTGAGAAGAGAGAAGAACTGTGCCAGTAGCAGAGGAGCTGCTCTCGGCACCTGGCAGGGGCTCAGCTACAGCTCCCTGCCACCTCACATGGAGAGAACCTCCCCTGCACTTGTTCTCATCCTTGCTCTTGATGCCTAAACATAAGCAGCAGCAAACAAGGCAGCATTCAGTGTAAGAACTGAAAGCCCAGGGGGATGAAAAGTCCATCTGCAGACCTCTTCATTCCTATGCTGCATTTGCCTATTGTGCCGTCTGGACACAGCGCTGCATCATTTTTTGTTAGTGGTGTTAACAAATACTCCTCCCGAGGTGAGTACTGCAGGTTCACTAGGAATAATAAGTGCACTCGTTGGGACCTCTTAAAACATCACAATGGTGTCTAAGATGAAGGTTCAGCAATGTAATAGTTTATATATTTTATTTTCAAATTCTAGATACCTGTATATTTGGAAATTAAGGTATCTTTTTCTCCCCTTTTTTTCAGTGAAATAAATGAAATACTTGTTACAACCTGAAGTTATGCATAGTGGAGAATCTACTCAACTATTAGTATTTTTAGAAGTTAATAGGTTGTTAAATGTTGGAACTATTTAGAGATAGTTTGGGAACTATATAGGAACTAAATAGAACTATTTAACCTTAGTTCTGTTGCCACAACAAAATACCCAAGGCTGGGGACTTTATAGAAAAAAGAGGTTTAGTTAGCTAACAGTTCTGGAGACTGGAAGTCCAAGATTAGGCACCAGGACTGACGTGGCACCCTCCTCACTACGTCCTGTCATGGTGGTGACAGAAACCAAGTGAGAAAAAGTAATGGTAAGACAGGAAACCAGAGATAGAGAAGAGCTAGTTTTGTTCTTTTCTAGCAGTCTACTCTTCTAAAAATAACTAACTCACTCCAAGAGACCAGCATGAGTCCCTCCTGAGAGCAATGTCCTCAGTGTCCTACCGTCTTCCCATGAAGCTTTTCTCTTAAAGGTCCAACCACCTCATAACATCACCACCCAGAGGACCAAGCTTCAAACATATGCACCCCTGAGTAACAGATTCAAACACATCCAAACTGTAGCGCCTAACAATTTCCATAACAGTTAAATTGTCATGAATAGGAGGAAGGATTAGTCTGCAAAATTTACATTTTGGCCAGTAAAGTTATAGTCCAATTACAAGCTTTATAGACCATATAGCTAAAAGACTGATAATTTATGATGATTTTTTTTAAGTTCTCCATATGCTTAGAATTAGGTGCTTAAAATTTCCTACCTTAGCCCTCTACTAAGGTATTAGAGAATAATCAAGTTGTGCCTCTCCCTCAGCTTCCATGTCTGCCTCTGTTAAGTCTGGTCAGTTAGAGATCTGAAGTATTAGAGCCTACACTTTAAGTAAAACAAAATGCAGCACCTTTGACACTGTATTGCAAAGATTATGAGACTACATCTAAACTTGGTGAAAAAGTTACAAAATTCAGTTAACAAGGTGTGAAACAAACAACAAGCCAGAATGTATACAAGTACTTGCTTGGAAATATTGCCAAAATCTCCCAAAGTCTGAAGCTTGTGTACAGTATGACCTCCGGCAGGTAGGTGTTCGGTGTCCCTGACCTAAGTGTCTTTAGCTCATCTCTTAGCCCCCATCCCACTGCTGGAACAAAGCACATGACACACTCATGGACAGCTTAGAAGAGAAAAGGTCAAGGCTCGAACATGCAGCCCTGGAGCCCCACCGAGGCACTCCCAGGTGTGCTTTCCTAGTCTACTGCTTGTCTCTCAAGCTGAAGGAGTTCAGAGTCAAGGTTAACCACCACCCTTCCCCTGCCTCAGAAAAGCAGTCTAGGCACAAGTCCTCACGGAGCAATCACACGGGATAGGGTATTCTCATCTTAGAGAAGAGACATTATGTTGTCACTCGTCACAGAGTGCTCCGAGAAAGTAAATCCAGAAGTTTAGAAGAGGAAGGAGGGGATGTAGATTTAGGGCTCCAGGAGGGGATTTCTTGCCAACATGTCATTCCAAATATCACTTTGTCATAAGTAATGTTTTTAGCTGAAGAAACCTGTTATGGTTTATGTTTAGTTGTCCCCCCAAAGCCTCATGCAATCATGGGGCATGGCTTGTATAGATTGAGACTTGATTCATGATCCCTGGGATTGAGTTTTAGTACTGATGGGATTATCGGTCTGAGTACAGCTGAGACCGTATCTAGACCGTATCTAGGATATCTAGGGCAGATATCCTAAGGCAGAGAGCCTGAATATAACATAAAGAGAGACAGACTAGAGCTGTTGCTCTCTGCTCCCCTGTTTGGTTGGCTGCCTCTGTCGCCATTTTGTTGCTGTTCCGCCACCATGAACTGCGGCTCTCTGCCATGTGCTACTCAGCCTTGGATCCAACCGAGAATGGACTGAAACCTCCAGTAACTGTGAGCTAAATAAATCTTTCCTTCCTTCATGTCGAGTGTCTAGTATTTGTCCCAGCAACAAGTAAAAAGTAACTAAGACAACACCACAACTCTAGATACTTATAAGCTCAGAGACAGCACCAGGAGAAGTCCACGTAACAAATCTCATTTAGTGACCTTCAGTTTTTATTAATCTTCCTCACATAGTTGCTTCCTCACACTTTGACACTCTTGGAAGCTTAGACCTCTTTTCTTTTCCACTTTGTTGTAAACCTATTATACTGTTAGATGTAACATAAGCCTCGGGCTCTCACTGCCCTTTGTAGTCACTTACAACACTCCATTTCTCCTGAATATCTGCACAATACACATGGTTAGGAGCTCTTTTTGTTTTTCTCTTGTTAATCTACCTTTTGGCAGTTCAATTTCCAGGGTTCCTACCAGAGAACTTGAATGGGTGGAGAAAAAACAAAAACCAAAAACAAACAAACAAACAAAAAAACGCCTTTCTTCTTCTCTAAATCTCCCAATAAAGAGCCATCCTATCAGGAAAGAGAACTCTGTTCTCATCAAAGTTTGCATGTCCACCTGACTGCTGGACCCAGCTGCTTATCCGTCAGGCAACTGAGCCCATGGAGCTGAAACTACCATCCAAACAGTCTAAATTTAAATTAGATAAAATGTTGTTAGCAGTGAAACGCGGTGCATCTTTTTGTTAACCTCCAGCAGAACTCTAGAAATACGTGCAAACACGCACTGGGCTGGAGAAATGCAGAAAGAGGGTGCCATCCCTAGAGGTTGGCTGGGCATCTCCTACCCTGACATTCCAAAGGCGATCCAGTGAAGGTAGCCTGAGTGGCACTTAGGAGCTTTTCAGAACTACAGAGGGCTAGGGAGATAGCTCAGTAGAATAAGTGCTTGCCTGGCAAGCGCAGGGTCCTGAGTTCAATTCCCGGTAAAAAAAAAAAAAAAAAAAAAAAAAAACCTACAGAAACCTGTGGCTCCGAAACCTGTGGCTTATTCTCTGCAGTGAAGCAAGCCCTCCAGGAATTCTGATCCACCTTGAAGTGTGAGGAACAGCACCCTAACTATCCCCAGCCCTTTGGCTTCTTCTCCTTGATTCTATGGAGGAATTCTGCAACAGAGCAAAGTCCTAACTTTTAGACTCTTACCGAATACAAACTCAACACTGAAAAGTGTTAAGGCACTCGGCCATGGGCCCTCTTCCCCTGCACCACATCCAGTGTTCCTGGATGCGCCAACCACAGCTGTGCTGCAACCTTGACTGTCTGTGCCCAGCTGATTATGCATGTAGTTTTGTTTAAGTTTGCTTCAATGACTCTATACTCTGTGCCCAAAACCCTCTGGCCCAGCCAGGGACACTTGATGACTCTCCTTCCCCATTTCCACCTGCCCAGAACCCCATAGCCCAGCTAAGGACACTTTATGACTCACCTTCCCCCATTCTCTGCCCTATAAAGACCCTTCCTCCCCAGCCGTCCCTGCTTCTCGGGTTCATTGAGCAGCCAGGTAACCTGCTAATTGCTGTCAATAAACCACTCCTTTTGCGTCAGCTAATGAGAGTGTGGTCTTGTGTGGGTTTGAGGTTGGCCCCCCCCATAGTTTTTCTGTCAAAAGAACTCACCCACTCCTACTGTGCTATCAGATTTGTACAAGCTTTTCTCTGATAATCCTCATTTCTTAGTTTTGCAGTTGGGCTGGGTGTGCATCTGCAAAGCAGCTCCTTGCTGAGGCACGCATCGCTTAGTGACCAGAAAAATCTCTCCTTGCTAATTTGGAAACTCCAAGGCAGACATCAGTAGATGTAAGATAAAGGAGTTTGTTTTAAAATGCAGATTCCTAAGCCCCATCTTCAAACAGTGTGCTTCAGCCTGTCTGAGGGAGTCCCAGGAATCCATCTGTACTTTAAGCCAATCCTCAGGGGCCTGGCAAGCAGGTGGTATGGACTGCCACACTGGGAGAAGCCCGTCACTGGATGATCCCTCACGTGGAAATGCTTAAGGACCATGTTCCCTCTTCCTAAAAAAGAACTGAGTGCTCTTTCTGACTTATGTTTGATGGTATCCATCTAACAAGTTAATGCCAACCATCAATTAATGACTTTTAAGCAATTTATGTAGGAGGCTGCCCATATAATCAATCTTAATTCACAAATGCTGAGTAACCATGCAAGGGTAATACTGTGTCCAACCTCACACACAAATCTTTCAACTGAAAATTAAGCAGGTAGATGTCACACTCCAGTGGGCATTACTCAGCATCCCAAGGGGCGGGCATTGGGTTAATAGTTGAAAAATCAATTGGACAGCCAGGAGCGCCTGCCTGTCCTGCTGTGTTCAAAGCCACAGCTAATTTCAGAGTCAGTGCCAAGACTTGAGGAGGTAGAGCATCTCCTGTGCGTGGCAGGTGTGTTGTGGAACTAGAGCCCCTGACAGAGCTGAAGTTGCTCAGGACAGTTGTGAAACCGGAAGGATATCGATGTGCACAGCTTAACAGCACCCTCGTATCTCATCTCAGATATCTGAGAGGCCTGCTACTTAGAAAAGTAGGAACCACATACAACCCGTGTAGTTTGGAAATCATAGGTCATCTACTTCACATACATTGTTCTGGGGGAATATCACCTTTCTCCGGCCGTGTGGTTATACTGCTTCCAAGTGTTCATGCATGGGACACAGATCTATCGTATACCTAAGTAGAACCAGAGTCTCCTTCTGTGACATTTTATCCTGGATGCTTGGGATTGATTGACAGAAGTGAGGGCAATGTTTAACACTGCCACTGGCCGGTTTAGCTGCCATGGAAAGAACCCACATAAGCAACACAGAAAAAGTAGAGCCTGGAGCCCACTTCTATCTCTGAATTTCTAAAATAAACAGTGTTTCAGTTGGGCTCCTAGTGGGTTTCTTGTGACCCACAGACTTTTAACCAGGACAAGAATCTTGTTGTCATGTTTGAACACAAGCTAGTTCTGGCAAAGGCAAACACCTTGAGCATATATAGCATGGCTCAACCAAACCACAACAACATCAAGCCAGCCCCTGCCAGTGCATGGTAGAGGGAATGTTGGGTTGCAGGCACAGTGTTTTGTGTAGCTTGCTACAGTTCGGTCACATCGCAGCTAGACCCCTAGGTTGTGTAGCTTGCATTTTTTGTGTTCCTCATATCCTCAAAGGAAGTCAGATATGGACAAGAGAACTTGACCACCAAAGAACAGGTTCCAAGAGGAGAAAGAGACTCTAAGCAACAGGGGACCTCGAGCATCGAGCAGCTACTTACAGAAGCTGTAGGCATCACCATTCAGAACCAAAAGGAGAGGTGCATTGTGTGAGCGCACGAAATTCCCCCCCCACACACACACACACACACCCCGCCCCTAGCTGTAGAGGAAGAGGACTCCATGCCATCGCTTCTGCAGCCGCTGGGTAACGTCTGTCCTGCGGGCCTCAGCACGGCTCAGAGTATTTGAGCCCCAGGAACTTTAGATAATTAGTTCGGTTTGCGACGCTGAGAGGGACTGGCTGAAGGGTGAGTAAAAAGAGTGTGGGGCACTGCTTTACCTGCCTCGTTTGCCAGCACTTGCTGGCAGCTGTGACGATGGGAGAAAAGACTGTAAAAGACGGAGACCCGCTGGGCCAGGATTTGGGTAGCGTACTGTGTGGTGCTCTTTCTATCCGTGGGCTCCAGGTGGGAAGGCATAATCTCTGCTGTCTTCAGACATAAAGCTAGAACCTGCCACAGAAAAGACAGACTGCCGTCTTCCGGCACACAGTGCTTTCCACCCAGATCTCCCTCCTATTCTCCATTATGTAACGCCGTCTGCCTTATGGACAACGGGTTCCCTCTGGGTCACCCTGCAGCAGCAACACCGCCTCTGAGTAGCCTCCCGACTCCTGCACTACTGGATCATTTCTCCATTTGCGGTGACTTCCAGTAGTTTTTCCTTGCACCGTAATTAGCTGCCTAATGACGTCTTCTTGCCCAATCAGGTGACAGCTTCTACATGGCAGAGGCCTCACTAGTGGCCCCATGGCACCTGCTCCTCCCTCTTCTCCCAGCGCAGTGCTTATGCATAGTAGGGACACTCTTCATGCGCATTCTATTCAAATCACGAACTCGCATAATAAATGAACTTGGGAATTACACCCAGCAACTTGAAGGTATATTTTGCTGAAGAGGGACAAACTAGGGAGCTCTCTGCAAGCTGGGAAGGGGGTCTCCATAAAGAAGCAGCCTCACCTTAGCCCACAGGGGAGGAAAAGAAGCATAAGCCCTCTCCCCCAAAATCATCTGCTTCCAGAAAATCTCAAGACTGCAAACAATGCTGCCTGAGTGGGGAGAGGGAGTTTCCGCCTGGCTATCTCACTCACATTCATCATAGAGGAGAGAATAGGTGGCTGGCTTCTAGACAATTACATGGACTTAGGTCATTCACTTGACTGCAAAACAGGTTAAAGGTGGGGGGAGCTTAAAAGCATGAGTATGCTAAGAATATCACCCTTGAGTGGGGCGTGGTGGTGCACGCCTGTAATCCCAGCACTCGGGAGGCTGAGACAGGAGGATCGATGCGAGTTTGAGACCAGCCTGGGCTACAAAGGTGAGCTCAAGGCCAGCCTGAACTGCATAGCGAGACCCTGTCCCAAAAAGACAAAATAAATAAATAAATAAATAAAAAATATTACCCTAAAATAATACACGTCAGGCCAGCCAGAGATTTGCTGGGTGGTACAACCCCAAGTGTTTTAGTGATTCAAGAGTGGGAGTCCTTCTTGCCTTCCTAGGTATGTACAGCACCTCCCAGTTTGCCCAGAGTACAGTTATTTTTATTTGGAGTATGGGGCCCAAGAGCCTGCACTGTAACAGGCTCCCTGTGGTCTGACACAGGTGGCCAGAAGCACAGCTGCAGGCCAATGCCATATCCCTCTAGAGTTCTATCAGCAAGAGCATAGCGCTGGGGTGGTAACTGCTTTACTCAGCCACACAGAAGTAAGCAAGGGAGAGGCTCATTGGGTGTGGAAAGCCTGTGGTCACCTGCTTTGGCAGAAATGTACCTGCCAAGCCACCCACCTTCAGTGATGGTGAGGAGGGGGTGCACCTGGCCAGGTGAAGCCGGCACCCAGCAGCACTGCAGTAAGTCCCATGTGTGAGTGTGATTAGCAGACACCACCAAGTTGCCCAAACACTGCTCCATGGGTGACTGCGCAGGCATTTTGTAGGGATGGTTAACACCCATCTCCACTGAATTAAGTGAAGATTATCATAGATAATGGGAGTAGCTTCCTTTAAGCAGCCGAAGGACATCAGCACAAAAATCAGAGATACTGCAAGGAAGGAGAAACCTGCTTTAAATCAGAGTACCAGCTCCTCCTTGAGAGACTCCAGTCTGCCCTGTGGGTTGCCAACTCCACAAGCATCAGTGTGCGTGTGTGTGTGTGTGTGTGTGTGTGTGTGTGTGTATGTGTGTGTGTGTGTGCGTGTCTGATTTGTGCTGCTACAGAAGAATACTTGAGACTGGGTAGTTTAACAGGGATTATGTCTTGCAGTTCAAGAGCTGGACATCCAAGACAGAGTGGCCCAATTCAGAAGAGGGCTCTTGTGCGGTGTCATTCCGCCGTGGGATGGCTCACCTGTGTTCTCTTATGGCAAGGACATGAATCATTCACAGGGACAGGGCCCTCATGAGCTAATCAGCTCTCAGAGGTCTCACTTCTCAGTACTGATGCACTGAGAATTAAGTTTCAAGCACATTCAAATGATGCACATGTTTGCACACACACACACACACACACACACACACACACACACACACACACAAGTTGCTCTGTTCCCTGGAGAACTCTAACTCCTAGGGTCATGTTATTCTTTCCAAACCAACGGTATAGTAAAGAAGCCTCCCAGCTATGGGAAACAAAAGGTAAAAATCTAAGTGAGAGCCTTGTCCCTCAGAGGGATTGGGCAGTGGAGATGCAGTTGTTTTTGGTGCCATTTCTTGATTCAAAAGCAGCAGAAGTTAGGCAGGGGAAGAGATGGCTCCACATTTAGCCTCCAAGGACCATTCCCGGGTGACTTACCACTGTGTGTCCCAGTCCTCTCAGTCCAATCATAGCGCCCAAGCCCCAGCCAGCCCTCTGGGATCTGCCACTGTCTTCTGTAACAATGACCCATCACTCCTTGGAGCCAGACATACCTGTCTTCCCACTGTCACCCAGCACAGAGCACAGGCATGCAGTCACCCACACTGCGTTGAGTGTTTCAAGATTTTCTAACTTTGGAAATAACTGGGCCCAAGTTAGGTGCTAACTCAGAAGTTGCTCAAGACCCAAAAAAGAAAAGAAAATAGTGATATAAGAGGCAAAACTAGCCTTTAATAAAATTATTTACAAATAGGGTCTCTCTGAGTTACTAAGTTTCCCTGGCTGGACTCAAATTTTGGATCCTCCTTCCTCAGCATTTCAGTGTGCAGGTATTACAGACATGCATCACTGCACCTGACTGAGGTCCAAATCTGAATCCAGATCTGAAGTAGATGAGGTACCATGAGGTTCTTCACTTGCTCCAGGTGGACTCTAGACAGCTTCCCAGAATTCCTCTAGGTGCTAATTTCATCCATAGTCACAGAGGAACCAATTGTCATTGAAGTGAGTTTTTTAAAAAATCTCTTCCAATTGAAGTAGACTCATAATTTGTTTCTATCCAAGTTTTGAAATGGCATTGATCGAGAAACAAGATAAACAAGTGCCTGCCCTCCAGGGGATTATATTCTGGTAGAGGGACCCAGACTACAGACAAGTACACACAAACATATCTATCAGTCTATTTGAGCTGCTGTAACAAAATACCTTAGACTAGAGTTTGAAGATAACAGAAAACTCGTAGTTCAGAAGAAGTCTGAAACTAAAGCACTAGTAGATTTGATGTCTGGTGAGGGCCTTTTTCTCCTAGACAGTTCATTCTTGCTGCTTTCCTTTCTGGCATAAAAGTCACAGTAGTTTTTGGGACTTTTTTTGTAAGGGCACTCATCTCATCCATGAGAGCCCCAGTCTTGTGCCCTAATCAACTACAACAGCCACCTCCATGCCATCAGACTGAGATTAATAAACATTGAGACCATGGCAATGTCCCAAATGAAACAGGCTGCTTGATCAATCGATGACTCAACCCACATTAGATTTCAGGAACAGCTCTGAAAAGTTGACATTTAAAGAGAGAGCCAGAAAGATCTGAGGTGGTGAGCAATATAACACTTAGGATAAATAGGCAAAGGACAGCTCATGGCAAGCTTTGTAATCCAGGGCTTATTTTGATAACTATAACAAGAGACATAATATGGCAAAAAGCCCTCCAACTGGACTGGAGAAATAGCTCAGCAATTAAACTATCTGCCTGGCAAGTGCCAGCCTCCAGACTCCACAGAATTAGGAATTGGGTATGGTGACACACGCCTACAATCCCAGTGCTGAGGAGGCTGAGACAATAGGATCACTATGAGTCTGAGTTGCGTAGTGAGACCTTATATCAAATAAATAAAAATAAATAAATAAACCCAAGCCACCCCAAAGAAAACACTGATTCCTTGGGGTGCCTATATTTTCTTAAGAGGCAATGTGTCCAGCTAAAAAGAAGACCTTAGATCTCTCAGCATCCCTGAATATGGGAATAGTCACATTGTAATCTATGAATAATGAGATCCTGATCTAGGCAGTAAAGGTTGTTGAGTATATGAAGGAGGATGAAGATTAGGAGAAAGTTTCCTAAAAGGTGGGAAGGCACAGGAGCAGGGAGATGCTACTGATAGGTGCCTTTTGCCCTTATTGCTCCTTCATACCTAGAACTTGGACGTGATAGCTGTAGCTCCAGCAACAATTTCTGGCCAGAAAGCCACCTAGAGATTCATAACCATACACTAAGAATGACAGAATAGAAAGACATCAGAGCGAAGGTCCTGACACTCCATGGGCAATTTCATCTTAGGGGAGAAAAGCAAATTCCCATTTTGCTTAAGACACCATTTTTGGGTGTACATAATTCATTGTTAAACTTATCACCTTACAGCTCCCCTTCTTCCAGCTTGTAGGCTTGGCATTGCCTCTGAATTTGAGCTGAAAGCAGACTGAGCCATTTCACAAGCTGCCTGGATGCTGCATCCACTTCTGCCCTTTCTGCCTATGGATGGCTAGGGTCTGCCTTCGTCCTTTCATTCCTGAAGCCCTGTAGGCAGAATAGGGGAAGCACTGACTTTTGCTCCTGCAGACATAGCAAGTAGGACACTTAAAGGGCCTTCCTGGGAGGGTTGTATCTTGGGTTTCTGGGTGGAACTCAGTGACAAGCAAACCAACTACTCCTAAGGAAGGCGCCTGAAACCTGTCTTCTGCAAAGCCTTCCCTTCCCTCAGTCTCCAAACCACACACTGACAACCATATGGAGGCAAAAGTCACAGGGGAGAACATTGTAGGATGATTTTGTTAATTAAAAATATATTGTACTCTCAGAGGAATTAATTACAACAGAACTGTTTCTTATCTAGCAAGCTTTCAGCATGCTCCAGAGAGTCAGTTACTATGGAATTACCAAATGTGCAAATAACTACAGTAGGACAAAATTGGGAGGAGGAGGGCTGACTGCTGGAGGGAGATGCTTATAATGGTCTGATTTTCTGAGGAGAGTGTGGCCAGACTCTGATTCACAATTTCTAATCGCTCCATCTTACTGTTTTGGGTAGCAAACCTTGGCATCACTGAAAGGATTAGACAACTAAGACGAGAAAATGAACTCTGAATTTCCAAGAAAAATTATGTTTACATCTTCATGTGAAGAGATTTTTTTCAAAACTATATGGTGGAAAGATGCTGTTACCATGTTGAAAAAAAAAAGTAATAGTTTTGGAAAGCATTTCAGAAAGCAGCTACTTGGGTCTGGGGTTGTTTTGCTGAACCATAAAGACCAGAAAAGCCTTTCATTATATATGCTTTGGGCTCAGCTGAGTCCCCCTAAATCCTTATGTTGAAGCCCTAACCAAATAATGTAACCATATTTGAAGACATGACTTTTTTGAATGTAGTAAATGTAGTCACGAGGGTGGAATCCTGATAGACAGGATTAGCACCCTCAATAGAAGGAGCAAGAGATAGGGAACTTGCTGTTCCTCATCTGGGGGAGTATATCAAGGAGTCACTGCCTGTCACTGAGCCCCTCACCAGACAAACAATGCTGGCACCTTCATCTCCAACTTCTAGAACTGAGCATGTTCTATAAACCACCGAATCCATCACATTTTGCCATGGCAGCCACAACTGACCAGCGCAATAATTGAGGTTTCCCATTGAATTCATGGAGGAAGCTGTCAGAGCTGTCCAGCGCTGACAACTGCTGAAGTACCAATGGTGGGATGGGCAGACTTCCGGCTGCAGAGCTCTAGGTCTCCATACTGCTCCTTGGCTCCCGTTAACCTGGAGACACCAGATGGTGACTTGGACTCCAGCAGTAGAAGCCATGCCCTGCACTTGCAACCAGGACTAAAGGAAGTGTCAATGGAGAGCAACACAGAGTCCCTTGAATGTGTGCCCTAGGCATCAGGGCCAGAGGACAGCAGGGACCTCACACTGAGAACGGGGGTCCAAAACTGAAGCAAGACTCTGAGTCGTCAAAGCGCCAAGCTGATTTGCTTTCTTACATGAACCCTGGACTGGAGGACATGGCTGTTACGTGCAGCACCAAGGGAGCTTGCTAATGCCGCAGAAACAGACTTGGCTGCCCAGGCACAGGCTGAACTTAACTGCATGATTTTTCTATACTCAAGACAGGGAAGAGCAGACTCATGCCAAGAAATGCCTGGGCACCCCTCAACCCTTTCCTTTTCCTGAGTACGAATGCGGACAGTGTGGGCCCCTCTCTGCAAGCTTCTGTCCCTCTTCATCTTGACAGCCAGTGTCTGAGTACAAGCAGGTCCTCACTAACCATGACCAAAACATTTTGAAGTATTTTCCCCACCTAGTTTCTCTACATAACCCTTCTGATAGAATTCTTCTCTCTCACTAGTAGTAACAGAAAACGTAAAAGTATGCTCCCTACCAAAGAATGGAAAATCCCCTGTGAAAGTCAAAATCCCTGGTCTGCTACCTATTTTCACTCAAAGAAACATGATTTCTCTCAAATGTCTTGTCCAGAGAGACCAAAAATGCCCAGACCACATCACCACTAGCGCAGCTCTGCATTTTCATGTCATAAAGTGCAACCCCAGGGAAGACAGCCTGGCTTTGGGCCTCTGAAGCAAAAGCACAACATGGAATTTCCTTTTGTCACCTCACCTGCTTTCTTCCTGACAAAACCTTTCATTGGGGGTCTCTGGCATGTTAATTTTAATTAATATTAATTTAAAATAATTTAAATATCCATCAGGTAAGATTATTGAAAAGCTCATATTCTAATCAAAAAACGTATAAGAAAGAGGGCTGAGGAGACAGCTCAGTAGAATAAGTGCATATCTGGAAGCAAGGGTGTGGCAGCCAGGAAGTAGAGAGAAAGGGAAAGAGGCAGAAAGCAAAGGGTGGAGGGCAGGACGGGCCCTTTGAAGGCAAGCTCCACGGGCCCTGACTGCTCCACATTCTGGCAGACCAATCAGCTAGCAACGTACCAGTGTATTAACCCATTGATGAAGTGAGAGCCCTCTTCATCCAATCGCCTCTCTAGGCCCTACCTCTGAACGCTGCTGCACTGGGGCCAAGCCCTCAATATGGCAGCCTTGGAGAGTCTTCACATCTTATGATAACTGTCAGGGGTTTCCAGAAGAGTACAACTCAGCAAAATAGGTACAAATATGTATATTATTTAGTAGATCCCTGTTAAGGAGTTGTCTCAGATGAGCATGTAGCTGGTGAGTGTGGAAAGAGACAGGGTAGCAGGCAAGGAAAGAAATTCAGGTAGCAATAGGTACACAGTCTTGAAGCAGTTCCCCTCTAGGGAACTGGGGTTCACTCTTCATGCCTTACACTGACTAGATGAGATCTGCTCCACACTCCCAAGGTGACTTTCTGATCTCAGCTGGGAAAGTTACACCCAGCTATATAAAGTACCTTCCTGGAAACAACTAAACTCACATTTGGGCATGTTCCTGGGAGCCAAGGCCTGCACAGGTTACCACATAAATAATCCTCATAGAGATGTAGCAGAACCCAGGATTCATCTCAAACTTTTCTCCATACTATAATCCAATAATCCAATTACTTGGCAAGCTTCATGGATCATAAAAATCTGATTAAACACATCTTCCCATTTTATTTATTGCTCTAATATGTTCGGCACTTCACATGTAGATGTGTGTATGCACATATAAGTATGTATATAGTCATATGGGCACAGTTACCCATACATGCAGAGTTTGAGACTACACTAGTTTCAAATGTCTTCCAAACGCACATAAATGGATATTCCAAACCCTGTTCCTGTTCATTTCCCTATGCCCTAAGCTGGCTAATCTTTAAGAGAACATTTTAAATTACTTTCTATAGATGAGGCTTGTGAGCTCATTACATCTTGTGTGTCTTGCCATGATGATATTTAACTTGTATTTTCACTTGAAGTCATTATGTAGTTCCTGTTTAGAGACTGGAAAGTACTCGGCTCTCTGCCAGTTCCTCAGATATCAATGGCTTTGTCATATTAAAATGCAGAAGTAGAGAGAAATATGCTATTTCATGTTATAGTGGGACTAGAGTACAACATCAACCTCTTGTTTAATTACTTGCAAATGTGATTTTTTTTAAAAAGATAGACAAGAAAATAAGTTCCTTCTCTTCCACAATGATCATGGGTGAGATTGCTATTATACAGCACTACTAGGAGATGAGTATAGGGGGATACAAGAATTTCTAGTATCTTCTGAAAGTTGTTTGTAAAATAAAATGCAAAAAAGAACCAGGGACTTGCCTTGCTTAATTCATTCTCATCTTTTTTAAGCTCTCCAGACTTTGTGATAACATTCTGCTAGCAAACAGCCTGGACAAGCTATAATTCAGAGTGATTTAATTATCTTTAATAATGATACTTAACCTGTTTAGTCCTACTGAAGATTCACTGAGCTGTGAGAGCATAAATTGGCAATGCCAACAATAAGGAGGATCGGTTATAATTCTTGCGCCTGGATTCTCATAAAAGCAAAGAAGCAGCAGTAGTCTCTTCTGTCTCCAATTTCCAGTGGATTAGTCCCCCTCAGCCTTCCACCAAGTGACGAATGGCAGTCTGTCGTGCTGCCACTGATAGTCAAGGTACTGACATTGTTTGAGAAACAAGCTACTTCCCTCCTTCCCCCAAAAAACATGTTTTGCTCCTTTGAATTTATGTGAGCCATTTTCCTCAGGACAGAAATTGGCTAGTAGAGTCCCCATCTATATCTGTGTGAACCTGCGGTTTGCCCTAGAGGAAACTTTAGTTTGCTTACCTCAGCTCCAATTAACTTAGAATATTTTTGCTTTGTCAGGAACATTTTGAGATAATTGGAGTTTTGTTATTGTTTGGTTTTTAATAATTTAGACTCATTTTTATTTAATGATTTCCATCTAATCTAAAGAAAATAATGAGAACCTCTATAACAAAGCAATATTTCATTTTTAAAGAGAGTACAAATTAGGACTGAAACAAAAATAGATACAGATTTTCACTTAAAGTCATATGAATTTCACAGTGTTTGTTGTATTACATAGTGTTGTCTTCCAACCAGTTATACATATTACCAGAAATATACCTGCAAAATTACAAGAAGAAGAAAGAAATTAAGAAGACAAAAAGGAGAAACAATTGAAAAAAAGGAAATGAAACAAATTACAGCATTAACTGCTTCTTTCCATAGGCCAGCAAAAATGCATAGTAGTTGTCCAAACAATCCTGCTTACATACATGGATAAATCTCTTTCCCGCACTCCCTCTCCTGTCCTTCTTCTCAACTCAGTAACTCTTTCCTCTGGAATAAGTTCATTCCCTTTTACCAATATCTACTTTATCCTTCAGATTCCATTTTTCTCTTTCAAGTTTTCACACTAAGGAACCAATAAGATGTTTGCACATAGAGGCTTGATTTATTTCACTTAAGAATATGTTTTATAGTTGTACCCATTTACTGACAAAAGATTCAAATTTATCCAGCTATTCTCCTCCTGGGCATTTTTTCAGAAGAATCTAAAACCTCATTCAACAGTAATATATGTGAGCCCATGTTTATAGCAACACAATTTTTATTTGTTATAGCTAAGTCCTGGAAACAACCCACATGCTCATCAACTGAAGAATGGATAAGGAAGTTGTGGTATTTATACACAATGGAATATTATTCATCTACAAAACAATATTTTGAAAGGTTTACCAATTTATAGATTTGTCTAGTGTTAAGATATTCAATGATTGGAAAATAAGTTCATAATAATTCCAGACAAGTTTATAATAAATAAGTTACACTACCCTAACTAAGAAGAACTGCCTCTACTTTTTAAGTAATCCTAGTAATCAATAGAAACAAAATATTTAGTAACTAAGTTCCATGAGAAACTCAAATTGTAACATAGTCTCTAATATTATTTGACAAATGTTTAAATTTTTCTCAAGTTAATCAGAGTTTGCATTCAAATTCTGCTCTTTATTTCATATTAGTAGCTAAGGAGCTATCCGTACTCCTGGACACCATCAAACGGCAAAGCAGCTTCTTCACCTGTAGTTATCAGCACATCAGAATATAGATCACCGGAACAACAACCTGCTCTGTTAGTTACATTCTGGTTGCTTGGACAGAATACCCGACACTCACAAGTTAGAAGAGGAATTATTTTAACTCCTTCTGAAATAGGAGAACCTCATAGAGGTTTCAGTTCTTAGTCAGACAGTGTGACAGAGGAAAACAGTTAATGACATGGCGAGCAAGAAGAATTGTCATCAAGGAAGGGCAATGTATCTATTTATATACCCTCCCAGGCCATGCCCACAGTGATCCACCAGCTTTGCCTGTCACCATCACATCCAGCTATAAGCCCATCAGTGAACTAACCCAGTATGATGCACTTATGATCCAGGTCCTCCCAGAAGTCCTATCTATAAGCAAAGGAGGTTTTGGAAGAAACATGTAGATATAATTCATAGCACCTACATTTTCTAGAGCCATTGTCTCTTTAATATTTTAATACATGTCCTCTTTAATACTTTAATAAGCACTATTATTTTAAGCACTATTTAGAGATAAATTGCTGACTTTCAACCTAAGGATTAAAAATATGAGTAAGCATGAGTATTAGATATCATAAAAATTTTGCCTGAAGGTTCTGAAGAAAAAAATACATAGGTGGGAAAAAGGAAGGCGCTCAAGCACTGTTGGGTACTGTTGATGGGACTTTCTTTAGAGGGATTCATAGCATTTGCTACAATCAGTTCATGTTCTCGTAAGAGAGATCAAAGGAAAAGTTGAATAGAGATCCTAAGAAACGAAAGCAGGGAGACAGGACAGGAGAGAAAGAGAGAAAACCAGGAGTATAGCTTGCGTTCTCACCAGAAAAAATCCAATTTCCTTTTGACAATTTTGAAAAAAAAAGTCAAGGACACCATTAAGAAAGTGAAGACACTTTTTAATGAAAGGAAATAGAAAGATCCTTTGCCAACCTCAGGTTGAACAATTGTTTCTTCCAATCTTAGGCTTTCAGATAGAGCCCTGCTGTCTCCAAAAGTAAGGAAAAGAAAAGAGAAAATAAGATAAAAATTTAAGACATGGGAAGTGACAAGCCTGCCTCACATGAATCAAATCAAATCTAAGAAAATCTGAACATTTAAAAACATCAGTTTAAATTTTCTACCTAAAATAAATGAAGGTTAGGACTAACTGCCGATTCTCATTCAGCTTACCTGATATACTACTTTGTAGTGTGTCAAAAAGCAGTAAAAAGGGCTTTTAGTAATGATAAAAGGAAGACAAAAAAAAAAGAAGGATTTGCTTGGCTGAATTAAATTTTGAAAACTTAAATGAGATTCAGGGTCCATCGATTTTATCCACTGCCTTAATCGTATCTCCTCTTACATCTGGCAGTGACCCAAATCCTTCGTTTTCCCCCTTCTCTTGTGCTGAAGCTTATGGACTCTTGCCACCAACAGAAAGGAGCTCCTAGAGTAAGAATTGGATAGAGTTTTTAAATGTTTACTGACATACTGTGCACCGTCTAGTTCCAATGACATATCAGAGATATTTTTCAGAAATAAAATCACAATCAGGTAAGTCAACTTCCCCCAGAAAGAATAAAAATCCTGTGGCTGATTACTAGCTGAGATATGAACTTTCTGCTGGTCAAAGCAATGGCATGGGGACACAATTTTTTTTCAATTATTTTATTGTTTAAATTTAACAATGGTTATATTACATATTTTCATCATCAGATCAGTTTAGATTAATACATATAGGTATATAGGATTGATCAAACAATTAAACATTAACCTTTCTAAATCCACATTACTTTTTTTTTTCTTTTCCCCCTTCTTTTCTTTGAAAGTTGACATATTGCATATTGTCCTCACAATCATTCTACAGAGTACAGTATGTGGGCATAACCCACCTCCCTATTGATGTTGCATAGAAAAAAGAAAGAAAAAAAAAAAGGAAAAAATATACTTCTCTTTGGACTAAGAGGAAGCAGATACATACACAGTCAGAGGTTTTGCAATTGCAGTTTGCCACCAGTGAAGCTTGTGATGTTGGAGGCTATTGAATCTAAGCCTCCTGAAGCTCATCTCACCGAACTAGCTCTGCGTTCCATGCATTGTAATTAAGGATTTTTTTTTCTTGCTGGGTGGTCAAGGGCAAGTCGAAGCAAGACCTGTATAACTAAACATTCAATTTTTTTTTTTTTTTTTTGTATCTTCCAGGGTCAAATCCCCTCAGTATTAAATTTGGGACCACAGACAGTACTTTGTAGAACTGTTGTTAGTGTCAGCCTTCGGGACGAGTCACGGCAATTGCTTAGCCATTTTGCTTTCTGTGAAAGCCTGAGAAACATTCTCTGGGGACACAATTTTCATCTGATCATTTATCAAAACCAGAAGGGGAAGCTCACACCTTATTCCAGATCAGTGGTGGTGAGTCTATAGCATGTGTGTTCTTTTCCTTTAAGATAAAAGATGTTAATGCATGAGTCAAATTTTCTGAACTAAAACCTCAATATTCAGGTTCAGTTGCAGTGCAGGCACTTTGTGATAAGTGGTTTTTGTTGTTTTTTGTTTTGTTTTGTTTTGTTTTTGTTTTTGTTTTGTTTTGTTTTGTTTTTTGATAAGTGAGTTTTGAATTGCAGGTTGGGTTCTTGTCTCTAAAAAGCTCATCATCACTGTTCTAGATTATTCCTTGTCCTTTGTTCATGATAAATCAATTAAATGAAGCCTGTCAACCCCATCTGCCTCTACCACACTTCCCTGGTATCCCACCACTTTAGCTCAGAATCAGCACAGCTTAGTTTTCTCTGTCAGTATTTCACTTACAAAGTTTCTGCCTCTTGCACAATAAACATAGAATGCCTTCCTGAAGCTACAGTTTTACTCAAAGATGGGTGGGAAAATATTTTCTTAGATGTGTAATAAAACATAAAAGTACTTTTCAAAGGTTATTTAAAATTATGTTATGCTTGGCAGCCTCTTTGGACTCAGGTCTCAGAATTTTTCATTATTCTACGCTATGAGAATATTTCAGGAAAAAATATGGGAGAAAGTTTAGATGTCACAAAATAGCTGGATTCTCTGCTTATGGCCCAAGATATAATTACTGACTTTTAGAAGTCTGTAATAGGGCAATGAACCATTGTAAGCCATGATATGCCAAAGAAATATGCAGAAAATGATTCATAAGGGCACTGTATATGACAGGAAAGCAGCTGTAACAACTTGAGTGGCCGTTCCTATTTTCTTCCATATACATAGTGACATACTTTGTGTCATTTTATGAAGTGAAGCAAAATATGCTATTGGCATGAAATATGTTTGGAATATTTTAGGGTTAAAGGCTAATTACAAGGAGTACGTTCAGGTAGGAGAATAGAGAGGTTCATCTTAGGCTGAGCAACAGTGAGACCTTGTCTCCAATCTTAAAGAGCAGGGTAGGACTGGGGGTGTAGCTCAATCTAACGATCCTTGTCTTGATCCCCAGTACAATAGGTAGATAGATAGATAGATAGATAGACAGACAGATAACAGATAGATAAAATGGGTTTTATTATTCACGAAGAACAAAGATAAAAGTATAATTGTAAAGCTAGGAATGATAACCCTGAAATCATGCATTCTGGGAGGTTAAGGCAGAAGGATCACAAGTTAAAACCCAGCTTAGACAATCTAGTAATTTAGCAAGATCTAAGTGCATGTATGAGTGTATGAATTTTTATCCCTAAAGAGTTTTGAACACTATGCTCTAGGCAGTATGTTTAAGAGACAGATTGATAAACACACAATCTATACTCCACGTTGCAGCTTTTTCTGTCTGACATGTTGGCTTCCCCAATGGAGAACCACATTTCATAGGCAATTCTCTGCTCACTAAGCTGCATCAGTTACAAAGATTAATGAAGAGATTGACAATAACAGCAGCAACATGAGTTGACTTTGAGCAAGAATTGTGACAATTCTTAGATTTAGGGAACCAACAGGAATAACACCTAACTCTAGGACTGACCCATCCGAGTTAGAAAGATATCCCAAATCTCCATCACTCCACTGTATAATGCTGTAGATAAAGTTAACCACAAAGAGCCTGACACAAATAATTATCTTCATACAGACATACATCCTATTCTTAGTAACCTCAAACTTCTTGAGGAAGCCATGACAGGTGTAATGATTTCCACTCACTTCTGGGATGAATGTCTACAAAAGAAACCTCTATAGGGACAGTTTTCTCTGTTGACCACAGTAGGAAAGACAGCCAGGTAGTCACAGGTGCACTTTTCCCAAGGGAAAAAAAATGCATATATATGCAAAAGACTAAGAAAACCAATTTGAGGATGAGTTCTTCTTTTCATCAGTTATCAGACAGATTTATAGCCCTGGTGCAAAATAGCTTCTACTGTGCGCTACAGTGTTCCCATGCTTCCATAGGAATAAACAGCCTAAGCTGCATGATTTTAGTCTGACTCAAGCAAGCCAAAGCATTGAGCAGTGATTCTCTGTGGCGGTTGGGTGTGGAGCCCAGACTTGGCATCCACTCTTCATTTGCTGTAGTTAAAGCCCTTCAGTCTCCCTTGTGACCAGGGAAATGCAGATGTGCACCAAGAGATCTTTTTCACCCATCAGAAAAGAGCTTTCAGACTCCATTGTGCACTTTTTAAAATTTATCTATTTGATACAGGATCTTGCTGTACAGTTCAGACTCCTAGTGGGCCTCCTGTCTCAGCCTCCCAGCACTAGAATTATACATGTGTGCTATCACACTCAGTTTCTGGGCTGGCAGTGTGCACCCAGGTTCCATGGCCAGCATGGAGGACTGAACCCAGGCCTTTGTGCTTGCCAGGCAGGCACTTAGCCCACTGAACTTTCTCCCTAGCAAATATTACATATTATTGACAAAGGTGTAGGAAAGTAGCAGCCTAACACTGGGCCAAAGAGAATGCTATTTAGTACAGCATTTTGGAGAAACAACATGCCAACATACATTGTAAACCATAGAAGTTTTATACAATAAAGATTGACCCTTTTTTCAGGTAAGAAAATAGAAAACTAGTTCCTAATAACTTGATCAATAAGGAAACTTATTATCTCACAATATAAATGCAGCTATAAAATCTTCAAGGCTGGTAAATTCTGCAAATCAGTGATACCATCAAAGGTCTCTGTTCTGCCAACAGCCAACTGTTGATTCATGCTCCTCCTAGAAGCACATTTGTACACATCAATACCCCAAAAGAAACAAATGAATAAACTCTGACTCTTTTTTGGCTACTTTTGAGCTAAATAGATGTTTCTAGAAGCTCCTGTAAAAATGACCCTCCTACCGTTTCATTGGGCTAAATCAGTAGTTTTCAACATGTATTTCGTGGATCAATAGCAGCATCTGTGTACCTGTTAGAACAAATTCTTGGTGTACCCTGGACCTACCTAATCCAAAAACACTGAGGTGGGGCTGATTCTGGTGATCAAATCTGAGAATAACTGACTCAAACCAACTAATTGACAAGGGGAATGGACATTATTGCTGATTTTATAGTAGTCATAATCCATTCTCTTAGGCTGGGGTAATCTCCCCTGAACATGAAGCTTTTTGACTCTATGCTTTTTATCTTATCTGCCCACTTCTAGGGTCAAGCCCAACAGGTTCAATTCTCAAGTAGTTAAACTTTTAGCTGTGGGAACAGAAATTTAACTCTAAAGTATCTTTACCAATAAAGAGACTTATTGGCATAAGAAGTGCAAGGATAAATTGTTCAAGCATTAATTCACATATTATCTCTCACTTCAAACTACAAGTAAATTCCTTCTCTGTTTATGTTTCTTTCTCTTTCAGTGTGTGTGTGTGTGTGTGTGTGTGTGTGTGTGTGTGTGTGTGTGTGTCTGTGTGTGTGTGGTCTTTTTTAGAGCTGAAAAAGATATAAGACACCTGGCTGGTTTTAAAATATGTCCGCATAGTCCTTAGTCATTTTCCCTTCAAAGAGTGTAGGCCAGTTCCCTGTTCTTGAGTACAGACTGTTCTTAGTTACTTGATTCTAACAGAGTGTAGCAAAACTGATGGTGTGTGTCTTTTGAGACTGCATTCTTAGAGCCTCCGTCAGTGTTTTCCTATAAGATTATTAAAGAATCACCTGAAAGTACTTGGCAAAAACACAGCTTCTTTGACCCATCTGCAGCCAACTAGCTGAATTCTGCAGTTAATTCTGTGCATCATTAGGAAGCATCTGGGCAAGTCTGGTGTTGTCAGATTTTGAGAACTATAGTCTTTTTTTAACACTGAAGTATGATTTTCATGTAATAAAATGTACAGAGCCTTTGTATTCTATTTAATGATATAGGAATTTGGTAATTGTAGGAATCTAGGAAATTTGCACCCAAAACAAGATGTACAATATTTTTATCACCCTAGAAAATTCTCTTTAGCCTCTTCGAAGTATTATCTTCAGAAGCTATGGCTTGGTTAGAATTTCTATCAGCACAGAATATTTTGCCCAGAACTGCTGCTTTTTGAAACATTGGAACTAAAGAGGTAAAAAGAAGTTGGTCATTTGAGAATTAAAAGTAAACCATTTTCTCTGTTTGTCAAGAGGGAATGATTTCAGTAGTCCATTTGAGGAGACTGTTCCATCCTTCCGGAAAACTATCCCACTAGGCATTTCAACAGTGGAGCTATACAGCTTTGTGAAGTGTCCATGTGATTCTGGAGAGCTGAAGCCACACCGATCGGGAGAATGCTGAAGGAGTCCACGTTGGAAGCAGGGCTATAGATCAGAAGTATTGGAGCAAAATAGTACCTCAAGAACATTTGGTCCTGCTGAGGCCTTTTCTTGAGATCTGCCCTAGAGTTGGGGGCTGATGGCCAAAACCAAATCAGATTATTTTCATGGGAAACCTTATGAAACTTCAGTTCAGAAGAACATCTATCATCCCAGCGAGGATGGCTACTATCAATGACATTTCTCCCTATTGTGCTTTGTAACTAATGGATTGCTGGCACATAAGAAAATCTTTGATATGAATATATTTGGTTTCTATCCAGCCACCTCACCAGCTGATTAAATTAAGTATCTTCTTTCTATTAGCTCTTAATTCATAGGGGTTTGCTAGACATATAATCTGAAAATAAGATCACTTTCATTTTTTTCCCCTCCAATTGTAACAATGTGGAGGTTTTGTTGTCACTTTCAGGTCTTATTGCTTTGGCCATTATTAAATTATTCTAAAGTTCAGTAGGAAGATATTTGCACTGAATTTGTAACAAGCCTGAAAATGATAGATCAGAGAATGGAGCAGCTATAATCAGAGCGCATAGCAAAGTCATCATGCCAGTGGTTTGTCTGCACTGCAGCAAGGGCAAACGATATGGAGTCAACCTTGAGTCCTTCACCACTTACAAATCTTTGAGAGGTGACTCAAAAAAAATTAAGTACATATCTTAGTTCATGACAGAATTTCAATAAAGTGTCAAACAAAGTACTGCACAGCTTTGTTTCTACTGTGTATCCAAGATATGGTCTTTAATATGCCCATGGACAAAGCATGTTTTACTAATTAACCCTGAATTTTGATTGCAAAGCAAACTTTCTTTCCTTTTGGAATCTCAGAATTAGAGTGCTCTGATTGATATACTCACCTCATGTAACAGCATACTAGCATCAAGAGTTCACAAACAATCTATTTTTTTAAAGATCTTTTTTTTTCTTTTAAACTTTATTTATTTATGTTATGGCTGGCTCAGCCTGCCCTGGGGGGTGGGACTAGTGCAACATGTGGTGCTGGGGATCAATCCCCAGTCCCTGCAGTTGCTTAGGCTTGCCTAAGCAGGCACTATAGGCTGCTGAGCTATCTTGCCAGCCCACAATCTATTTTTATCTTTAATATTTCAAAATACTGTTTATTGTCCCCTTCACTCAATCCTTAATCTCATTTCCATTTTGCTATGTGTGTGTATCCTCCTGTGCTTAACATATAGGTACCCTACATGACATCTTTTACATGTAGGTGTTTCCTTACCAATACTTTATTATTGTATTGTTTTTTAGAAACAGGATTGTGCTGTATCTCATTTGACTTCTTTTTTAATTTAGTATTATATATTTAAGATATATTATTTATGGTATATATAAAGGTTAGAAATTACATGAACACCTGATGACCCATCGTTTGCTGGTTCTGAGTACCATAGAATCCCTTGGGGCTGCCTCTGGGAATCCTACCACCCTTCCTCCCTCCAGTCGATAATGAATATCCTTTTCTTTGCTTACTGTTTTCTTCTTGTCCACATTTACTTATTCCTTTATTTTGTCACATATGTCATTTGTTTGTAGTGACATACCATTTAGTTTTACATGATTTTAAACTTTACATGAGTGAGATTTTATGTTTTCTTATGCAATTTATAAAAAATTGAACATTATGTATGTGATTCATTCCAGCAAATGCTTGTAGCTGTTGTGTATTTGTTTTCATAGCTGTATATCATTTTGTACCTATTCCTTTGACACTTGAGTTGCTTCTGAGCTTTTTGTTTTGTCTGGTTTGGCTTTCCTATTACACACACAAGACCACTGCAGACATTCTTAACCCTACACACAGGAGTGTCTCTATGTCTCAAGGAGAAACTGGATTTGGACTACAGACATACTCAACTTCAGTAAGTGATGACAGATTGTTTTTCAAAGTTTTCATAGTAATTTGTCCTCCCATCAGTGGAGAACAGGTGTTTCACTGGTTCCAACTTTCTCAAAAGTTCAATATCAGATTTAAAGTTACACCACACTACAACTAAAATATGGTTTTAATTTGGACTTGACGATCAATGAACTTGAACATCTTTTTGTATGTTTTATTGTTCATTTCACACAGAAGCTATTTGACTCTTTGATCCTTTTTTCCTACTGGAGCCTTTATCCTTTGTCTGATTAGTAGATAGACAGACATATTTAACCACCATATGGCATTCTGATTTACACCTTTACATTTAACAGTTCTTTGTATTGCTCTGGCCATCTAGCTTGTCTCCACCCTTTGGTCATAACAAACAGTGCTATGATAAATCTCCTGCATGATTTTTATGAGCATGTAAGACATTTCTTTTGAAATGAGATTGCTGGGTTTGAGTTTGCAGTCAGATTCTCCTGAAGACAGAAAAGTTGTTCTTCAAACCAGAGACACCAATTTACTATCCTCCTAGACACTGATGAAGTTTCCCATTTATTCTGCCACATATTTGCCAGCACTTGGTATCATCCCCCAAACAAATTTATGTACACAATGTAATGTCTTACTGGTCTGTAAATAACTCTCAAAGGTAGAAAACTCAAAAAGAGCAAACATGTTCCTAGTGCTTTGCACTTGGGAGGGAACCTCCTCGTGTGCATTCTCTACCTTCTTGGAAGCTCAGATCTATCACTCATTTTCTTGCAGGTCACACTCACTCAAAACCCAGTATTGCTCATTTTCCTGAATTCAAGCATTTCCTTGCATTTTTGTGTAAATAGCATATAGGTACTCCGTCTACTCAGAACACTCTGAAAAATATTTCTCCAATCCTGTTTATTTGTTTTCTTGGATTTTATCTCTGACCTTAGGGAAGAAATGCAGAGAACATGCTCTACTTTGTCACTGGGGTCCCTGAGAGGAAGCGCTCAGATCTGTCATCCCCTCCCAGGAGACTCCACAGCCACCCCCATCACCCAAAGCAAGGGATTTGTAAACATAAAGAGCTTGAGCACTAGTCTACCAGAGATAACACCAAAGCATCCAGCACAGAGTGCGCAAACAGCAGGTCAGCTAATGGTATAATGCTTCTGTCTTTTCCACTAAAAATAACCTCTCCTTTTCATCTTCAGTGGTTGTCTCTTGCTACGTTAGGGATAAAGAGTGAGCCCCAATGTTATAATCGCTCCACTATGCCTACTGGTGGAGGCTGACTCCTGTTTATTTTTCTCGAGTGTTGTAACTATGCTCCTTATGTCAGCAGTGTGTCACCCTGATGATCTCACTGCCCTGGTAATGACTGATGCCCCCATTCTGCAGCAAGGCGTATGGTGCCCCTTGACAATCCCCAGTGAATGGCACTTATTGCAAACCTCAGTTTCATCAGTAACATTAGAAGATATAAAATGGCGCTCTCCCCGCAGCACCATTTCACTCTTAATCCTTATGCTCCTCCATTTTGACTGGCATTTTCTAGGTTTAGATTCTTTTTTTTATTTATAAGATGCTTAGAAATGTATCTGTCTGAATTACAACTTCCTGATCTCTTCGTCACTAACAAATTCTTAGTGCCATTGTTGAGACTTACTTACATAATAAACCTATTGTTTATCATAGAGACAAACTGGGCCCAGGCCAATGAACTAGGTGGTCAATGTCATAGGGACAGAGCCAGAATTTTAACCTTGGACTTAGAACTCCAATTCTAGAGCTTTCTCTACTGTCCCTTATTATATCTTGGCTGCTGAATTTTGCCTTTATTTCAATTTCAGGCATGACATTGTCGAACCCTTGTTTAGCCTTTTTTATAATCCCCAAGAAATTTGGATGGTATTGCTTTAGCTATGGTGTTTGAGTCCCCACGGCGTGAAAGGTCGAGGCCTGATTTCACGCAGTGCCCTGTCACACGACTGGGATGCAGAGCGGAAGTCCTCAAATTTGGCCCAGGCTGCATCACAGCTGAGGATGGAGAAAGCTCCACCATACATCCCCCGTCACAGTCACCGTCATTCCCTTGCCACGCGAGACAGAACGAACATCAGTAAATCTGAGTCTCTGGATTTCCAGCTTCAGAGCTTTAGATTTATGGACTGATGCAGTTGAAAACCTTAGGAACCTGTTGAGAATTGGCGAGAATACTTCACATTTTTTAGGCTTTAAATTTCAAACTTCTGATAGGAACTTGGTTGTCAGAGCAGAAGCCAAAATAATTTTGACTCAGATTCCCCAATGCTCACAAAACATCAGACTTCATAAGAATATGACTCATTAATGATAAAGTCTGATAGCAAGCAGGCTGAGATATCATAAAGCTGTCATTGTAACAAGCACAATGTCTTCTGGGAACCTATGTCTTTATAATTACTTTGTTTGCTAACTACAAAGCAGCCCAATTCCTTCCCCCTCCTTCTTCTCCATCTAAAATGACTAACCAGAAATCAAGTCCTGGTAATCAATTCCCACATCTAAACCAATCCCTTATGATAAGTAGTGCCTATCCCCTGCTCTCGTAGCAATGTGTGACTTCATGTGTATCCCCTGCTCTTGTAGCAATGTGTGACTTCATGTGTTTGGCCATGAATTGATTTAAGCATCACATGTTCATGAAGTGTCTTTCATGTTCCAGGCACCACCCTGTTTTGAGATATACCTGTGAACCAAGAAATAAAAATCTCCACAGTGTAGATGTTATGTTTCAACTGGGCACAGCAGTCAAGAAGCCTGGCATGTTAATGGAACATCACAGTAAACAATTCCATGGGAGAAAACAGGGCAAAGAAGGGTGGGTCTGAAGCACAGAGATGAGGAAGCATCTTCTTATTTAAAGCAGGAATCAGGTAAACCACCATGAGAAGGTGCCATTTGAACAGAAAGTCAAAAGATGGGAGTCATTCATGTGGGAAAATATCATTCATATTGAAGAACAGATAGTAACAAAGCTTAAGGTGGGAGACAGCCCAACTGGAACAGAGGGAGTGAGTAGGATGTACAGAGAGGCCCCAGGGACCTTCTGGGGACAGCCTGACTAGGATGCCACATTTTTACAAAATGGGCAAAATGGGGAGTCAGTAGAGAGTTTTGAGCAGAGGGACTAATGTTGTAATGTTCTGTGTCAGTGCTGAAAGAAACAATGAGAAGACCTGATGAAGGTAGCTCAGAGGATTCACTGAGATCTGTCTCTCTGGAAGTGAGCCCAGAACTCTAGAAGCATCTCCTTTTTACTTAGGTCACACAATAGAAGATTTACAGGGAGGAGAGGGGATCACCAACATCTTAAGTAAGGGTGGAGATATCAATCAGGATTAAGCTGTTACACCTTCTTTAGATCCTAGTCTTCTAAGATCCCTAAGTAACAGATTACAACTCACCCTAAACTTTGTTTACTGTTCTTCGCTTCTTTAAGATGCTAGTTTCTAATCTCTACCGACTAAGATTCAGAATAATTTAGAAATGATGAAGATAGATTACAAATATGGGTGAAAGCAGGCATTAAGGATGACTGCGAAATACTGGGTACAATTAGACAGTGATATTCTTTATATTTTTTCGTATTAAGAATTGAGAAGGGGCCCGGCCGGATGGCTCAGTGGTCTAAAGCGCCTGCTTGGGAAAGCTTGGGCGGCTTCAGGGACCACGGTTCGATCCCCGGCACCACATGCTGCGCCAGCCCTGCCCTCGGGGTGGGCTGAGCCGGCCATAAAAATGAGTGAATAAACAAACAAAGGTTCTGAAACAAAAAAATAAATAAATAAAAGTTAAAAATTCTTAAAAAAAAAACACTTCCTTTAAAAAAAAAGAATTGAGAAAGAAGTCATTTTAATTTAAGCATGCATCTAAGTTTTGTGTCACCGTGAAAAATAAAATATTGCTTGGCTTAATATTGGCCTTATTCTGCAATCCACATCTCAGGGGATGTAGCAAGCTTATGGGTGTATTGAGTGTCTAATTTTAGCCCATGCACAAATCAGGAGGCTGCTCAAAACTGTATGACCGACATAAGAAACAAAAGCTTTCCATTTCATCCTAAGGACAAACTCCTGCATAAACCATTTCTACGTTGCTAAAGGTAAAGGAGTCCTTAGGGCTCAACAGCTCTATAAAGAGGGTATGTGGCCAGCTGCAAAGCAACTCTGGCTTCTTCTTAGGGTTTTCTTCCTACACAAGCCACCGCCACATGCTCCAAGCTGTGTAGGGATACAAGCCACATCCCAGGTTGCACACCACAACTCCTTCATTGTGGATCAGACAACCACTGGCACAAAGAGAAAGGAATTGTCACCTTAATGTGAATAACCACCTGCATCTGTATTTTCCCTATCTTCTTTGACACTAGCTTTATGGCATTTTTTTTTTTTTTTTTTTTTTTGTCTTTTTGAGACAGGGTCTGGCTATGCAGTTGAGGCTGGTCCTGAGCTCACTTTTGTAGCCCAGGCTGGTCTCGAACTTGCACCAATCCTCCTGCCTCAGCCTCCCGAGTGCTAGGATTACAGGCGTGCGCCACCATGCCCGGCTGCATTATATTTATTTATACATGTGAACCAGAGATGGAAAATATGTGGCACTGTACCACCTTCCTCACCCATCCATCCATGACAGATATTGCATTTGATCACAGCATTTAATTCTATTGATCACAAAAATGTGTCAACAG
>PVJA010006955.1:0-70381 GCA_004027025.1 Myocastor coypus | reverse complement strand
TCTCGCTATGTAGTTCAAGCTGGCCTTGAACTCACGATGTAGCCTAGGATAGCCTTAAACTCACATCAGTCCTCCTACTTCAACCTCTCACATGCTTGGATTACTGGTGCACACCACCTCAGTTGGCTTATTGGTACACTTAAAATATATGCAATGATCACCTTTATCTTAGCAACTTTGTGCTTGTAAACAACATCTCAATTTCTCTTTTTTTCCCCCTCATTCCTTATACTCATTTATAAAAGCTTTGTTTCCATTTTTCCTTCTTTATTTTTCTTTCCCTCCTTTTCTCTCCACTCCTCCCCAGTTCCCCTTCCCAACTGTGCATTTGTTTCCTATTTCATAATATCATTTATACATTCTACTCCTTATTTACACTTTTGGTTTCTCACACCAGAGAAACAATGTGATTATTTTTTGTTTTTTTTTTCAGGACTGGGTTTCAAACTCATGACCTTGCACTTGCCAGGCAGGCACTTGTGCCGTGGAGCTATCTCCCCAGCCCCAACAACGTGATATTTATACAAGTCTGTTTTATTTATTTCATGTAAGAGTTTGGTCTCAAGGTACACCCAGTTACCTATAAATGCAGCAGAGATTTCAGAATCCTCTCAGAAAACCAAGATGTCACTAGCCAATTAGGGGCAGAGACAAGAACAAACTGATTTATGATTTATGATTATTTTTACAAACATTCTTAGCCCCTTGCTGAGTTCCCTGGAGTAACTGGAGTGAATTAAAAACAATGAGAAACTATTCTTACATAGATTTCAGTTCAAAACTAGTCTTCTCTTTCAATTCCAGCAAGTCAGAAAATGTAAGAAATAGCACAAAATGTCTCAAAATGTACTTCAATATATAACTGTATACTTTTTATAGACAATAAGCCTCTCTTGCTTCCTAAAGTTATTAATTCTACAGCAGCTGTAGTGTTGAATTTTAATAAAAGAAATCATTTTTTCAACCCTGCTAACCATTTTCTGTCCCTTTGTGCAAGCCAGTTATTCAAAATGCTTTTATTCATATCTACTGTTACTTTCTCATGTTTTTATTTTTTAAATCATGAGCACAGCTATTACAAAGAAGCTTTCATCTCGCATTTGTTTTGTGCTGTGCAGAATCTCAAGAGCCTATGGGATTACCTTTTCCTTTGAATTTGTATAAATCCTGTGTGCTATGCAGACTGCCATGAGCTGCCTGTAGTGGTAAGTTAACACTGAGTCTCTGTTAAGAGCCAAGGACTGTAGAAGGGATCCACTCTACTGGCTAACATTTGCTCAAGGTGTATTATATCCTGTGTCCTCTTAGCAACCTTTTCTTTCAATCATGTAACCCAGGAAGCCAATAAACAGACCACAAGGCCAGACACAGCCACCGATGTGTGTACTTACTGGGGTCAGGAGTCTATTCAAAGTACATTGTTTTCCTAAAAGAAAGCTAGGCCTACCCAGGTATGTCCCCACCCCTCACTGCACATCCCTGTGGAACCTCATCCTTTGGTGCTACAAAACGATCCTGGCTGGAATCCTGACCCAGAACCAGTGGGTTTGTGTTCAAAAGACGCTACATGCTGTAGATTGGCTTAAAGGCAGTTGGAGCATGTGGTATCTAGTGTTATTGGGAGGGGGAGGCAAAAAATGTTTTAGAATATGGAGGCAATAAAATAGCAGGTGTAGCAGCACAGGTTTGTTTGGCTGTCAGCCACACGGAGACAAGGAGAGTTAGTACCTTTAACTTCATCTCCTGGGCCTTTCCAAAGGAACCATTCACCCTGGGGATTCCCAGGCAAACCTGAAGGAATGAGTCAGCTATCTAGAATGCAAGGGATGCACTGTGCCAGTTTTTTTTTGTTTGTTTGTTTGTTTTTTGTTTTTTTTTTAATGATGCTTTGGCTTCTTATTGGACATGGGAGGGATCCTCCCTCCTGGATTAGCTAATTCTGAGATAGCAAGCAACCTGTCTCAGAAAAGCCCCTTGATGGACAAGCCAACCAACTCTGAGTCCACAGTCTCATCCTCATCCTTGTGTCAGGCTCCTGCAGTGCAGGGTATTATTCTCTCCCCTGCTCCCATGGTCAGTTATCACATAAGTGGGGCAAGCCCTTCACCCCAGAACCCACTGTAGTCATTCTATGCAACCAATATGAAAACCTTCTCCTCAGCCTTCTCTGCATTCCTCATTCCCAGTCACAAAAATCCCAATGGAAGCTCTTTCCCCTGGCTTCCCCTCCCCCTTCCCCTTCTGCCTCCTCCCCACCCTAATGATTTCCCCTTGTGATGCCCCACAGTCTGCCATGCCTCCTCCTCCTGGGAGCTGAAAGTACAGATCTCTCCCTTCACGACAGCCCTTTCTTACATGGTTTCTTACCATGATTAAAAGAAATCCAAGATATACTTTAAAACATAGGCATGCAAAACTGGTAAAATTAAAGAAGTGAAGACCGAAAGAGAAAAGTTGCTGTCTTCTCACGGAGCAATTTTTCTTGGGCCTGTGCTTAGGAGCAGGATTTCTGGCTCACATAGTAATTCTAGGCTTAGCTTTTTGAAGCACTGTCTATTTCCTAAGATGATTACACATTCCTGCAAGAAGTGTCTTAGAGTTCCAGTTTCTCCACATTTTCAACGTTCCTCTCATTCTTTGAATTCCATCCATGCTAATTAGGTAAGAAGCTGCATTTCATTGTGGTTTTGAATTTAATGTGTATGATAACTATTGATATCTGTCATCTTTTCATGTGCTTGTTTATCATTGGTATGGTTTCTTTGGATTAATGTCTATCGAGGTCCTTGATCTATTTTCATTGTGTTGTCATGTATTTTGGAACTGTGAGAGGTTTTTAAATTTCTAGACACAAATTTCTCACCAAATATATGATTGAAACTTTTTTTTTTTGTCTTTTTGAGACAGGGTCTCATTATGCAGTTGAGGCTGGCCTTGGGTCCAGTTTTGTAGCCCAGGCTGGTCTTGAACTCGCACTGATCCTCCTGCCTCAGCCTCCCGAGTGCTGGGATTACAGGCGTGCGCCACCACGCCCGGCTTGAAACTTTTTTTTGCCACATCCTATGAGTCGTCTGTGTGTTTAAAGCACAATGTTTTAAAATTTCATTAGTTCAATTTGTTTTTTGTTTGTCGTTTGTGATTTGGGTGACATATCTAAAATTGCTACTCATAAACTAGTGTAGTGCCACAAAGTTGTACTTCTCCCCTAGGTCCTGTCAGTTCCAATATGAATTTTGGATCACATGCTCAATTTCTACAGAGAAGCTACCTAGGAGTCTGCTAGCTTTTATTGACCTTCTCATCTAATTTTAAAGTTAATACTTTTCCTAAACTGATGGGACATAAAACAAGCTTTTAGTTTAAAAAAAAAAAAAAAAAAAAGACCCTCAAAATGGTCTTCCCTCTGGAAAGGAGGAAATCTTATATCCATTTCTGTACTGCATCTCCTTAGCACCTAGCAGCGTTCCTGGTGTGGAGTGAATATGGGAGTGGATAAAATAAATGAATCCATAAACATGTAGCTATGTAAACAGAAAAAGAAAAAGAAAAGAAGGAAGAGAAGAAGAAAGATAGAAATAAGAAATGGAAAAAATTTTAATACTATATTGACACTGCTCCCAAATTTTGCATTAACTTCACTTCTGAAAAATCTGTGACAATACAGAAAAAATTGTTGGTGTCAGAATTCTGTTCTCGATTCCTTCCCTTCCCTTACTTTATGAGTCATCTAGAGAAGTTGTTTCCATCATGCTATGTGGAAATACAACAACTACTATGGAACAGAAAATGAGTTCCTTACTCAAAAAGCTTAGAAAGTCCTAAAGTGAAAACAAAGGTCAGCAGGGCATGGTGACACATATCTATAATCCCAGTGCTCCCTCAGGAGACTGAGGCACAAGAATCACCTTGAGTTCAAGGCCAGTTTAAGCTATATTATGTGTTCAATATCAGCCTGGGTTACATAGTAAGACCCTGTCTCAAAAACAAACAAACAAACACCTTGCTCCCTAAATACGGTCCTGGGGAAAGAACTGGTATTCAGCAAATACAACGAAGGGCTCCACTGCCTCAGCACTAGATGTTCTTCATTTGGGATCCCTCAAAAGTAAACCCTGAGTCTACTTCAAGTGCAAAGAATTATTTGGGACGTGAAAGAATCAACACTAGACAGTGGGAGACATGAGACAATAAAAAGAAAGGTGCTGAATAAAAGGTGCACTGTCAAGCCCGCTATCGCTCAGCAGCCAATCCATCAGCTGAGTCTCACAGGAACAAGCCTGAAAGCCACATGTCAGAGGTGTGAAGAAGCTGGAGTGTTTATCAACCAGCTCCCAGAGGCCATGGGCCAGGGCTGCTCTAGGAGATGGTAAGGCCCTAGTATTTCTAGCTTTCCCAATAGGTGGCAAAGAAAGTTCCAGGAATCAGAGAAAGCCCTCAGGTAAACATATGCAAGGGCACAATGGTCGGATGGATGGATGGATGGATGGATGGATGGATGGATGGATTGGATGGATGGATTATGGGACATGAGTCAGATATTTAGGAGAGCTTATTGGCAGCTTCTGAAAATTCCAACACAGATGTCCTAGAGTCCATTTTCTAGAACCAAAATGTCAGTGGATTCACACATGAAATACATGGGCAGTTTCTGGTTTGAAATTGAACTGTCTACTCATAGAGACAAAATTTTATTTTGACAGAGAGGTCAAAACTGTGGGGAGGATGAGTAGCTCTTTACAGGGTAAATATGTGCAGTACTTTGAAGCATGCCCCAGTCCACAGAGGCTTAGTCTATTCTTCCCATGCTATTTTAAGGAAAAACATAATACGATGTGGTCTGTAATATGCTTCATTTAATATATAACATGGAAGGCCAAAGCCCAGCTATGCCTATATCTTTTAATGGGTACATTTTCTTCCCTTCCTAGTGCTGATGTAATTCTACTTCTGCCTGCAGAAAAAAAAAAAAAAAAAATGATAATCACCAAATATCACAAAGAGAAGCATGAAGTTGTAACAAACACAGAAGTCCAGGAATAAAACACCACATGTCCAGGTACATATGAAGCAAAACTTGCCCAGCTGATGCCCTCTTCCATAGCAGAAGTACATGTAATTCTAGAATCATAATGACCCTGGCCAAAGAAATCACTCATGTGAACTTCTTGAGCTGAAGGATTCTTAAGTGTAAAATGGAAATAGCAGTAACTTTTTCAAGGCTTATGGTGAGATGTGGCCATAGACGAGGATGGCTGGTGGTAAAATGCTACCTGAATATCAGTGGTTGTTTTATACTTCACAAAACCACTACCTTCGCCTTGGTCAGTGCATGAGAGAATATAGTACATTAATCCAGCGAGATGTAAGTGATAATTCACTAATGGTGAGAAGGAAGAAGTTCCTCATCAACCGTAATTCTGTGAGGGCACAGAAGTTGCTCTTGCCTTGAGCAGCTGACCTTTTATTTATGCTTGAAAAAACAGATGAATCGTGCGCCTGAAAGCACCATCCTCTCGTTGCAGAGTGAATCATGCTGCTAATCACTAATAGTAAAATGAAATTCAAAAGGAAGGAACAATTGGCTATTTTTCAGTATGTGAAACATGAAGCACTTAATTATGCATTTTGCAATTCTCACAAAAGGCACGGGGCTGCCTGCCGGGTGAAGAGGAAGCAGTGTGTTTGTTTATCTCCAGTCCATCCCCGGGAGGGGTCCACTGAGTGCGCTGTTGGCTTTGTTCATAGACAACAAATTCTAAGTGTTAATGAAGAGCACACTGAAAGGCAGATAATAGGAAGCCAGAGACGGGTCTTTCTCCATGCAGCAGGAGATCAAGAAATGAAGCCAGAGAGGTGGGAAGGCTGGGAAACGGACATAAAGGAAGAAGCCAAGGTCTTGTGCACCTGCACCAATTCCACGGAAGGAGTATAAATGTTACATGCTGCAGACAGGAACAAAAAAGGAAGGAGAAAAAGAGGCGGATGGAAGGGAAGGGGGAGAGGGAAGGGAAAAGGGATGGAGAAAAAGGAATTGAGGTGTTTTATGTACACAGACCAATTCCCCACGAACAACACCATCACTGGGTATCACAAATGTACACTGATTAAAAAAAAAAAAAAATTCTGAAGACCACTCCCATCAGCAGAGATGGTGAAGGAGGAAAACAAAATTCTTTACACATTAAGGTTTGCCAAAGTCATCACTTGGGGAGTTGGTTGCTTAATTATGGTGGTTCATGGAACTGTTGCTCACCTCCTGAGAAAGAGGTCAGGGAACAGCGTTGAAATGACACTTCAGTGTTGGACATTCCCAGAAGTCACGGGGCTTGACTGCCTCTTCTGTATTGTTCCTTTCTGCTGCTATCATACATTCCTCCCAGAAATGGTCCCCATGGGCAGCAAGCAATTACCGAAAGTGTTTCAAATATGAAGGACTGCAGGGTATGTTCAAGGTAATCAGGACAGAGAAGCCTACTCTGTAGGCGTAAGACCTAGCAGGGGAGAAGCAATCACTGTGCTGCCGCCATTCGGCCCAGTGGGTGCCTAGACAGGCGTGGCCCCTTGGTGGGAGGTGATTTTCTGTGCACACGCCAAAGTGCAACTTACACGTGAACTTGCTGCACTCTATCTGCTCTTAGAAACAGAGAGAAAAGGCAACTGGGTAGACTGCCTCCACGCGTCCGTGCCTGTGTGCCCTCTGACTTTGAATGTCTTCCCATAGCAGTTCATTTCTCAGCCTCTTGAATATGACCTAGTTTTATGACTCGGTTTGGACAGCCATATGCCAGGGCAGCGATGCGGTGCCAGTTTCAAGCCCATACCTGAAGAGGCATTGCACGCTTTCTTGGGACCCCACTCAGCTGCTGTGCAAACTTTAAGAGACCCAGGTTATCCTCTGGTTGATAAATATGACCCAGTCTCCTCACTGCTTCAGCTAACAGCCAGCAAATCCCCCAAAACAGAGCCTAAAGCTGGCCACAGACATATGTGTGAGCCCAGCTCTACCTGTCTGACTCTGAAACTTAAATTCATGGCAATGGTTTTACCCTACTATATTTCAGGGTGACTTCCATACAGTAAAAACACCATAGTGAGATGCCCCGATAGCTTATTTTGGTGATGAAACCATGCCAGGGAAACAAAGTATTTGGCTTCAGAGAGACAAGAATAAATGCAAAGATCATTTCTAGAAAGAGATTATGCATCATCCCACCCTCTATAATAAAACTCAGTCTGTCTACTTGGAAGACTATAAACACCAGCTTCTGAGTTTATGGGAATCCTCTAAAGAAATATTATTTTTCTTGTCTTTCTCTCCTTCCTTCCTTCTTCCTTTCTTTTCTTTTTTCTTTTCTACCACCAGGACCTTGTGCTTACCATGTAGGCACTACCTGAGAAAATTAAGCTCTAGCACAGCACTCTTTGAATTGAATTTCTCTGTCTCTTTAGCATAGTTCTGAGATAAGAAAGAAGGGTTCAAGACTCTTCAAGATGTATTTTTTAAAAAGAGAATATAGAATAATGGCAACAAAAAAATAGAAATAAAAATGCTACAGGGGGCCCGTAGATAGCTCAGCAGACTAAGTGCCTGCTTAGGCAAGCACAGGGACAGGGGTTTGATCCCCAGCCCTGCATGCCACTGTAGCCCTGCCCCTAGGTATGCTGAGTCCAAGCATGGTGGCGTACATCTATAATCCCATCTGTATCATGAGACCCTGTTCCAAACACATACATTTGGGCTTCCCAGATAACTCAGTGGATTAAAGCACCTGCTTAGGCAGTCACAGGGACTGGGGTTCGATCTCAGCATACCCTGTGGGCCCTGCCCCCGGGACACACTGCTACTGAGACTGGGCATGGTGGCACGTACCTATCATCCTAGTGCCTGAGAGGCTGAAAAACAGAAGGATCACTATGAATTTGATCTGTATAGTGACACCTCATAGACTCTGTACTAAATACAAAAAAAGTTTTAAAAATCCAAATAAATAAATTTTAAAAAGAAAAGAAACAATACATAATTTCACTAAACAAAATAACACAATGACAGTGTTTGTGGGACTGCGTAGTATTCTCTTCAAATTAGTTGTTTAGATTACTAGATATATGCATGCAAAATTGGAAAAAGAAAATTTATAGGAAATTAATGAGAAAAAATGAGTATTAACTGTTCCTTTCCATAGACCAGCAAAAAATCCACAGAGCAATTATCCAAGTCATCATATATATATATATATATATATATAGATAGATAGATAGATAGATAGATGAGAGATACAAGATGTACTTTTTATTCTTTTTCCTTTCTTTTTTACCTGCCCCAAATATTTTGCAGCTGGCTATAGCTACATCAGTGTTATGATTTATGTCTAGTTGTCCCCCCAGAGCCTCATGCAGTCATGGGGCAGGGACTTCTATAGATTGAAACTTGACTCCTGAGTCACTGGGATTATGTATTTCAGTACTGATCTGGAGTTTGAGACTTGATGCATGATCCCTGGGATTATGTGTTTTAAGTACTTCTGGGATTATGGGTGTAGCCTAAGGTGGATAGGCTGAGGCAGTGAGCCTGAATGTAATATAAAGAGAGACAGACTCAAGCTGTTGCTCTCAGCTCCCCTGTTTGGTCAGTTGCCTCTGTCATGATTGTTGCTGTTCTGCCACCATGAACTGGATGCTCTCTGCCTCTCTGTTCCATTCAGCCTTGGGCCAGCCAAATATAAATTGAAACCTCCAGTAACTGTGAGCTAATAAACCTTTCCTTCCTTCATTTTGGGTGTCAGGTATTTGTCCCAGCAACAAGAGAAGAGTAACTAAGACAATCAGATACCCCACAGCTGCCTAGAATACATTTGTCTTGATTGCAGCAAGCTTCTGTCCTGGGCCCATTTAAGGTGACTCCAGCCCACAGCCTCTCTGCATGACTGCCCCGCTGCTGTCTGCAGTTAGGTCCTCAGGGAGCCCAGCAAAGTGCTCTACACCATACACACGCAAGCCGGTCTTTTCCTGTGCAGGAAAACCCATGCACTGTTCCTTCCTTTGCTGCAGCATGAATTCTAATAACACTTGTTTTATTTTTTTATTTTTTTATTTTTTTGTCTTTTTGAGACAGGGTCTCGCTATGCAGTTGAGGTTGGTCCTGCACTCACTTTTGTAGCCCAGGCTGGTCTCGAACTCGCACCAATCCTCCTGCCTCAGCCTCCCGAGTGCTGGGATTACAGGCGTGAGCCACCACGCCCAGCTTAACACTTGTTTTAGATGACATATTTGTGCCCATCTGATTCTATCTACAGTAAAGCAGCCTGAACATGGGCAGTAAGAGGCAGTCATACTAAAGGCCATGGGCATTGAAAGTGGCCAGCAGCCAAGGCCGGTGATCCTGAAGGCAGCTGGATAATCGTAATGGAGAACAACAGGGAAGTGCCAGATGCCACCATCTGTGAAGCTCAGAACAACCCCCAAACATTGCCAATACCTGCTGGCCCTAGTTGCCAGGAAAGTGGGAGAAGGCTACTAACACTAAGAGCTGCTAGACAATGGCATCTGAAGATCGAGATTGTTAATACCAAAAAAGCTGTAATTTGCCTACTGTGATTTCCATCTGAACGGAGCATAACAACCCACAGACCACCGGGACAGTTTTGCTCACTACCCCTCTTCCCACCGTTACCTCTGATCCCTCCTAAGTCTCTTGTTCGAGGGCCTCAATTCCATTGCCCTCTCATGAGACACTGCTGCAGTATTTGCTATAGCTCTTTTTCTTGATATGACACCTTGGCTGGCCTCAACATCTGGAGCTCACACAGTGCTCCCGTACAGTCTCATGAGCAGCTGGGCTACAGGTGTGCACCGCTGCATCTGCCTTCTGTGGCTCCCTTGAGAGAATTTACACAGGAAAAGTTCCCAAGTAACCTCACTTATAAAACCCCTTTCATTCAAGAAAATCTCAAGGTATGAACGTGATCATAGCAAGAGACTTGCATAGGCAGAATTATTTCCAAAGGAGAGTAGCATTTCCTGCTCTAAAAAGATGACTGCAACATTAATAATGTAAACAAAAGATATATGGAGTGTGCTGCTGGATGTTCCTAGTATATTCCAGGTCAAGGTCTTGGGGTTTTGTTTTTTTTTTTTTTTTCATTTGTTTATTATTGCAACGGCAGGGGTCAAACCCAAGGCCTTGGCGCATACCAAGCAAGAGCTCTACTCCTGAGTCATGCCTTCACCCTGTATTTTTGAAGGTCCTCACTGTACCTAAAAAAATGGAAGGTAAAGTCAAAAGAGCACTGGGCTAAGGATTGGGGGGTCACAAATGAGTCCTAGGTCTGAACTTAGTAGCACTCCATTTTTGGAAGGTGCTTACATCTTTGAATCATAGTCTCTTCTCTATGAAGTGTAATCTATAAACTGAACTGCTCACAGGTAAATATTTTCTGTCCATTTCTTAGTACCAAACAGGCTTAATACATTGCCTATAACCTAGTAAGTACTTGACAAATGTATAAATGTTCAGTAAACTGAAAAACAGGGAATTTACATGCATAAAACCATAAAGTTAAAAGGTATCACTGCCACATCCCTAAATTGCCAACCCTGCCAGAATTCCAGTCCCTCGTTTTTGTTGTTGTTGTTGTTTTGTTTGTTTTGTTTTTTGGTTTTTTTTTTTGTTTTTTTTTGTTTTTTTTTTTTTTTTGTCCCACCCTAAACCCCAGAGTGTGCTGACCAGAAAGGGGAAAAAGCTGAGTTATGTCACTGGCCTCAGACTTGCTGTGTCAGTCACCTGAAGAGCTCGTTTTTACACAGCCCTGATTCCTGGGTCCCACTCACAGAGAATCTAATTTGATAGGATTGAGTCAGGGCCCAGGAGCAGTTTTTAAAACTCAGAATATCCAGGTTCCACTGATGCACACGGTCTTTTGTTGTGGTTTGAGAAATGTTAGTCTCCCCCTCAGTACGCCTGCCTTTCACCCTGAACCTTCTCCCCCACTGTCAGCACTGCTGTACAGAGGAAAGTAGGGTTGGTCACGAGAGGTGGCCAAGTTCTGTAGCAAACTAGCAACTGAGAGAGGTCAGAGCCCATGCAGATGATTCAGACAGGCTCAGGCTCCTGTGAGGTTATGAGTCAGAACATCTTTTACAGTCTTGTAACTGATTTAAAAAGCCTAATAGAGTCTTCAAAGCACTGGTTTCCTCCATAACAATAAGATGAGCGTGAATTTATTTAAATTAGCAGTGTTGTTATAGAAACTACCTATTTTAAATGAATGTCGAAGTCCCAGACACTCCACTCAGGTGAACAGGTTCTTACTAGAGCTGTAGAAGTCTTTTTTTTTTTTTTTTAAATGCACATCTTTGCTGCCTGGTTGTCACGTGATGTGTTTGTCTCTCTCTGGGGAGGCTCTGAGCAACAGTTCCTAGGGAACCCTGCTCTGCCCTCACAGAAGCCTGAGGATTCTAAGACATTCTAAATCTTTTATTTTACAAATACTGTTTAAAACTGGGGAAGAATGAGTTGATAATCATCTTTGCCTGTAGCAAATGAGTTCCCCTTTTATTTTATTTTCTTTCTTTCTTTCTTTCTTTCTTTCTTTCTTTCTTTCTTTCTTTTCCGTTGTTTTTGAGACAGGGTCTCACTATGCAGTTCAGGCTGGACTTGAGCTCATTTTTGTAGCCCAGGCTGGTCTTGAACTCACACTGATCCTCCTGCCTCAGCCTCCCAAGTGCTGGGATTACAGGTATGTGCCACCACACCCTACTAGTTTTTTTTAAGTGTGCTATTTTTTGCTGGGGAGAATCAGTTTTGCCAGCTTGTGACTGAGGTTGTGTTTTCCTGTATAGCACTTTGAATCTGCTCCATGTGTTCTATTTCTTTCCTATATTGCTCATTCAAGGGTCCATCATTTTTCTATTCTCTTCTATTTTTATTAGTGTCTTCTTTAGAAGCATTTAGTACTTCTTTCATTATAGTTATCATTTCTTTTTTTTTACTTCAGAAATTATTTCTGATCTGATTTTCTCTATACCTTTCTGCAGTCGTTTCTTTACTTCAGATGCTATTATCTCAGAAATTTCAGGTGTGTGATTTCCAATTTCTTCTATGCTATTGTCTCCTGCATTTGTTCTAGATGGGTTCAGGGCCTGAGAGTATATTTTGCTCCTTCTCTTTGTCATTTTGTATAGTGCTGCCTTCTGACCTGCTGTAGAGCTTTGGTAGAGTTCTTACCTTAACCCCAGATCTGGATCTACCAGGTTCAAAGTCATTCAGGTGAGTGTGGCTTTGGTCTGGCTGCTGTGCTCCACTTCCTCCTGCTGTAGCCCTTGGAAATGAACCACTCTGGCAAGAAGTTTTACTCCTGGATCAGCTGGGATGGTCTTCTTTCTAGTCTCCTTGCAGGGAGTTCGGCTGCAGTATTCCATACTGAGCCCATCTGATGGATGAAGTTCCACTCACATTCTGGGCCTCATTGCTGGGTCAGATGAGTCTCTAGTGGGCCCCAGGTGGTCTCACTCACACACCAGGCCTGCTTACTGGGTCAAATGAATTCTGGTGGGTCCAGGGTGGTGTGACTCGCAAGTTGGGCCTAGTTGCTCAGTCTAATCCCAAGTACTTATTTTGCACACAAATATTATTCAACCTTCTAAAGTGGGGCTTGCGTGTCTACATCATTAATGCCATTAACTACACCATAAATTAAGAAACTTTCCTTATGCATTTTAAATACATAGTAACTATTAGCATAAGTATTGATCAAAAAGCACACACTATGCTGTCTTAAACCATGGTCTGTTGTCATAAGAGAGTACCACAGCCTGGGTAATTTATAAAGAAAAGAAATCCATTTGGCTCACAATTCTGTAAGCTGAAAAGTCCAAGGTCGTGGTGATGACAGCACCTAGCAAGGATCTAAGGCTATTTCATCTCATTGAAGAAAAGCAGAAGTGCCAGAAAGTGCATGCAGGGCAGACTTCTCTATCATAATCCCTCAAGAAGGACCTCGTCATCTCCCAGGAGAACATCTTGGACCCATCAAGAGATCTCTGTTTCCATGACCGAAGCTCCTCTTAAAGTCCCCACATCTCAACATCATTACTTTTTGGGTTTTGTTTAAGAGAGTTGTCTTTGTTACTTTTCTCTCATTGCTGGGACAAACACCCGACACTCAAAATAAAGGAAGGAAAGGTTTATTAGCTCACAGTTACTGGAGGTTTCAGTCCATACTCGGCCGGCCCAAGGCTGAATGGAACAGGGCAGAGAGCATCCAGTTCATGGTGGCAGAACAGCAACAATCGCGACAGAGGCAACTGACCAAACAAGGGAGCAGACGGCAACAGCTTCAGCCGTCTCTCTGTCTCTCTTTATATTACATTCAGGCTCTCTGCCTCAGTCTATCTGTTTTAGGCTACAACCATAATCCCAGAAGTACTTAAAACATAATCCCAGGGATCATGGATCAAGTCTCAAACTCTAGATCAGTACTAAATCACATAATCCCAGTGACTCATGAGTCAAGCTTCAGTCTATAGAAGTCCCTGCCTCATGACTGCATGAGGCTTTGGGGGGACAGCTAGACATAAACTATAACAAGAGTAAAAAAATCTTTTTAAAAAATGTTAGAAAAGGTGCCGAATTTCACTAAACATAATGAGAGTTATTCAGCAGTGGTTGTTATATTGCATATTGATGTCTTCAAATTAGTGATTCATATTACCAGATATACGCATGCAAAAATGATCAAAAAAATTAAACATTAACTGTTTGTTTCAATAGCCAGTAGACAGTCTCACTATGCAGTACATGTTGGCCTTGAAGTCACTATCTAGCACAGGCTGGTCTGAAACTCACTTCCTGCCTCAGCCTCCCAAGTCCGGGATTACAGGTGTGTCCTGCCATGCGTGGTTCTCAGCCAACACTGTTATTTTGGGCAACTGAATGTCAATGTGAGTTTTAGAGGGGATAGACAAATCGCATTCAAACCATAGCACACGCCAAGAGTTATTTCCAAGACACATGCATGTATAGGGCATGCAAATGAAGAACAACTAAATCAATGCATGAATAATCTGAATTTATACCTTGAATTTCAAAACTAAACCGAGCTCAAGGATGAGACGTTCATACTACATAACTTAGATAAAAGTAGAGTCGTTGAGTTGGGAAAAGCTTGCAAACTCAAATAGGAACAGTGGACAGGCAGATAAGGCAAAGGCACAGTAATGCAGGATGCCAGCCAGTAGAGAATTCTGGGGACTGTGAAAACCCCACCATCTCTAAAGGGGCAGCTGAAACTCACACCACCAGTAGTAAAAAGTAGGAATGGGAAAGAGTATTGCCAGATATTCCAATGTTTAGAATAGCCTAAAACTGGATATTTATGGTGTAAATATTGGGTCATATGTGTTTTTTGATTGATTGATTGATTGATTGATTGATTTGGTATATGGTCTTGCTGCAGAGTTTGGACTCATAGTGATCCTCCTGTCCCAGCTTCACCAGTGCTGAGATTACAGGCATATGCCACTATGCCCGGTTTTTTTTATTCATGCCCAGTTTTTGTGGTGCACCCAGCACAGCGTACAGTACAGGACATCAAATTCAGGTCCTTGCGCTTGCTAGGTAGGGGCTTATGCTGCCAAGATATTTCTGCAGCCCATTCATTTTTTTTTGTTTGTTTGTTTTGTTTTGTTTGTTTTTTTAAGTCTGAAAATTCAGTTATAGTGGGACTTCAGTAGTTGCAGAAGCATTTTGGAAATAATTACTGGAGTAATTTCCCTATTTGTGGAAAAAAAAAAATTCCCAAATTCCCAAGAAGTGTGTTCAGAGAACTCTGTATAAGGAAACAACATCAGTGTCCTTTAATGAGACAGAAGGTATCAGAGGCAAAGACTTAGAAAGAGAGGCAGAATTCAAACCACTTGCAAAGGATCCTGGGAAAAGTGTTCCGGGAGAGGTGGAAGGAAATTAACCCTGAGAGGACAGAGCCCCAACCCAAAGCAAGAACAATCGGCCTGAAGAGAAACCAGCTCCAGGCGTGGAGTGAAGACCCGGCCCTGCAGGTCCAAGGCTCTGGCAAGTTGAAAGTCCCTGGAGGAGTTAGGGTCAAAGTTCAGTTGTCTGAGCCCTATGGGAAGAACACACTCACTCATCAGACAGTGAGGTCAAGGATATAATAGGCCTGTCACGTGGCCACAGGAGATGTTGGCCTTTCAGACTCAGGTTGGCAAGCAGTGGGCTGAATATCCAGTCTTATTTGCTCACTATATCGGAAAACAACCCAAAAGGTTTAAATAAGAAAAAACTGAAAGTCTTATGTAATTGAAAGCTTCATGTAGTGAATGCAGCCATAAAATAACCAAGGCTTCTGGGGTGCTTTTCCTTCCTTCCTGGCTGTTTCCTCAGAGCTGCTCCAGCCCCAGCACTCGCATGTGAGCCACGCAGCTGCAGCAGCATAGACTTGCACATTCTCTTCTCTCAGAGCCCCATGGAGAGATCTCCTGCCTCCTTTTTGTGTCTCTGTGAGTCTGAGGATATTTCACTGGTTTAGCCATGAACCTGTATTCCTGTGAGACTTCCTCTCAGTCACCAGAAGGCAAACAGTAAGTTATTTGGTTCAGATAACATTCGACTCTGGAGCTAGAGAGTGGAATTTAACACTGAAATCCTCAAGGTTAGGAGGAAAAGTGAAATGGAAAGACCGATACCAAAACCAAGGCAAACAAAATGTGACCTTGTAGAGTGAGTGAGTGAGTGAGTTGATAAAGGGTCGCTCTATGCAGTTCGGACTCATCATGATCCTCCTCTCTCAGACTCCCCAGCCCTGGGATTACAAACCTGCAACATTATGCCGAGTTCCAAAGCCAGCACGGTGCACCTGAGGTTCTGGGACAGCATGGCATACGGTGTCAGGGATCAAAGTCAGGTCTTTGTGCTTACCAGGCACTTGTGTAGATCGCTGTGTTATCTCCCCAGCCCAATGTTGTGGATTTATTACACAAATAAAGTATTCTTTTAATGGCCTTGGTAAGGGTAGTAGAGTTATGAAGAGACATGAGGAAACAGTTTACCTTGTGTTTATTTTTGGGTTAGTTCCAAAGCTTTTGATAACATCGACTGATTCCATGTCCTGGTTTTAATCAGAAAGCCTTCCTGTTTTAGGTACCAAAAGCAAGAACTAATTCTAATAAAAAGGACTGTGGCTGCTGCTTTAGGCTCTTTTAGATGAGAAATACTCACTTCATTCCAACTGGGACTGTTACCTGTGACTCTTCCTCTGTGGAAACTGCTTTGCCAACCTTAAGACTCCCAGCTGATAAGCAGGAACCCAGGCCTGCTCATTAACATCAAAATGAAAAGATTCAAAGGCGCAGACAGTCTGAGAGGAAAATCAAACAGAAAATTATCTAATTATATTTCATAGCTCAGGAGAGCCAATAGGATAGAATTTAAGATAGCAATTTTTGTTTAAATTAGCATCCAGAATCCTCTGCTTGCATTCGTTGTATATCTGCTGTCTCTAGAGATTCTCGCTAAGGATCTAAAGAACACAGTTTCCTAAGACCTCTATGCCACTGCAGGTTTGAAAAATGAAACCCTTGGGAAAGCAGAGAAAGGCCAGATCACTCGGGCAACAGTAAAATTTCACCCTTTGATTCCAAAGATCTCTTTAGGAAAGTGGGGTTACTAGGCAGGTGATCTAGCAAAGCAGACAATGTAGTGGTCCTCAAGCAGCGTGCGGAGCTTGCCATGCAGCCCCTGGGTCAGCCGCCTCCGTAAGAGGTGGTGGCAGCACAAAACTTAGGCAATTTCATCAAAGGAAAGAAATCTGGGCCACCTTCAGAAGTAATGCCATTAAATGTTCAAATGCACAGGGATGTAGGAAAGCTACAGGGCAGGCGACACGGGCTTCATTAGTGCAGCGCTCACAGCTGGCCCTGCCACCCTGCTGCAGAGCTGAATATCCTGGCTGCTCTCTAAGGCACAAGCAGCGCTCCGTGGTGCCCTGGCTCATAGTGGCACTCGTAAAACCTTCAACTTGCTTTTCAACCAGGTTGTAATAGTTAATCTGGTGTGATTTATTTCACTATTAAAATTTTTAACATTCTATCTTTTGTGTGAAATTCAAAAATAAAAGTGGAGGTTCAGCAAAATATTGCAAGGACAAAATGATTATAGGTTCAACTAACCTCACAAAAGCATCCCAAGTTGTTTCTATAAAGATGGAGGCAGAGAGAAAGAAAGCATAAATCCAGAATCTGGAAGGTCAACCGTGCACTCTGGGGCAACAGAGTGTGAACACAACATGTAGAGGGGAGAGCTCAGAAGCGTCTTCTGCTCACAGTGCAGTCTTGTTTGTTTAAGACACAGTGCTATGTCATTCACCACACCAGCAGTAGCCCCTAGATCAAATCCAGCCCACTGCCCGTTTTTGCTAGTAAAGATTTGTGGGAAGCCAGCCACACTCATTTATTCAACGGTTGCCCTCATAGCACAGTGACAATGAGTGGCTGTGAGTGAGGCCTTATGACCTCCATGAAGCCTCCAGTATTTACCATGGATCTGGACCTGAAAAAACAGAACATCTTCCCGGCCTCTGTCCCAAAGGTGAGAATCAAATGGTCTCATCAGCATCCTTACTTTAGTGTCTGAGTTTTATCACTCAGCGGCAAGAGTGACAAGGAAGGAGGAGCTGAAGAACACGTGGACTCTGCCAGTCGTCGTGGCACCCGCCTGCAATCCCAGCACTCGGGAGGCTGACACAGGAGGACCAGTGTGGGTTCCAGGTCGAAGCCAGCCTGGGCTACAAAGTGAGCTCAAGGCCAACCTAAACTGTCCAGCAAGGAGGGCTAAGAATGTAAGTTAACAGACCAAGAATTGGAGAAAAAGAAGGGCTATAAGGATAGCCAATGTTTTGGCCCTAGCCCTTCAAGGTCAATAAAGACCCAGGATATAAGGGAAGCTGTGCTGTAATATCCTACAACTCAGAGGTGTCCCAAATTTCCTGGTCAAGGAGATTGTGGGACCTCAGAGGAAAGGGATGAATGAACTGAAGTACGTCTAAGGAGAGTCACCCAGAGAAAAACATTCTCTCAGGCTTTCACAGAAAGCAAAATGGCCAAGTAATGGCCGTGACTCGTCCTGAAGGCTGACACTAACAACAGTTCTACAAAGTACTGCCTATGGTCCCAAACTTAATCCTGAGGGGATTTGACCCTGGAAGATACAAAAAGAAAAAAGAAAAAAGAATGTTTTGTTATACAGGTCTTGCTTCAACTTGCCCTTGACCACCCAGCAAGAAAAAAAAATGCTTAATTACAATGCATGAAACACAGAGCTAGATTGGTGAGATGAGCTTTAGGAGGCTTAGATTCAATAGCCTCCAACATCACAAGCTTCACTGGTGGCCCACTGTAATTGCAGAACATTTGACTGTATATGTACCTGCTTCCTCTTAGTCCAAAGAGAAGTATATTCTTTTCCTTTTTTTTTTCTAAGCAACATCAATAGGGAGGTGGGTCATGCCCACACACTGTACTCTGTAGAATGATTGTGAGGGCAATATGCAATATGTCAACTTTCAAAGAAAAGAAAGGGGAAAAGAAAAAAATAATAATAATGTTGATTTACAAGGGTTAATGTTTGTTTGATCAATCTTATATACCTATATGTATTAATCTAAACTGATCTGATGATGAAAATATGTAATATAACCCGTGTTAAATTTAAACAATAAAAAAATAAAATACAATACAATTGAAAAAAAATAAAATAAAATAAAATAAACTGTCCAGCAAGACCCTATCTAACAAACAAGCAAACAAATAAGAAAAGGAAAAGAACATATACACCCAAAGAGGAAGTGAGGTGCTTTCCCTCAGGACTTCCGCCAAAATAGGACAAGATCACACACAGCATCTTGGGCTCCTGGGACAGAAGACGCCTCCCAGTCAGCTCGTGCCTTCACTCCACATTCACAAGAAAAAAGGGGCACACTAGGTAAGTGCCTAGAGACCTTGGGTTGAATTGCTTTATTGTCACATTTCACATATTTTCTTTCTCTTATTCCTCATAGCCAAGCATCTTCGCCTCAGGCAGACTGATGTTTTCCCTATTCGATACTCCCCATTGTATCCACCTTCCATAATAAAAATATATTGGCAGGCCTGTTCTCGAAGGTGAAATATGGGGCAAGCTCAAAAATTTTATATAACCAAAAATATTTGTCTCCGTTACTTTTCTCTTATTGCTGGGAAAAAATGCCCTACACACAAAATTAAGGAAGGAAAGGTTTATTTAGCTCACAATTGATGGAGGTTTCAGTCCATACTTGGCTGGCTCCAAGGCAGAGTGGCATATGGCAGAGGGCAGCTGTTCATGGTGGCAGAAAATAGCAAAAAGGGAGGAGCAGTAACTATGACCTCTTTCCCTTCCTTATATTGTACGCAGGTTTCCCACGCCACAGTGGGTGGAGCAATCACAACTATAATCCCTGCACTGGATCATGAATTAATCACAAACTCTAGAAGCCACCCAACAACTGCACAGGCTTTAGAGAGATACCTAGACATAAATCATAACACTCCTCTTTCTAGACTGTGACCCCAATAACCATCTGGCTTGTAATTCATCAGCCAGCAATCCTTCTTCTTGGGGTGAACTTCTGTGTGTCCACTGCCTTGGGGCTGGGCTGTGTCTATTCATGAACTTAATTATTTCTATGATTCTGGTCACAGAATCCACTCCACAATACAAGTTGCTTCATCGCAATCAGAATGGTGCAAAGAATTGTTTGCATACTGAGGCATCACTGTAATTATCTTCTCTGGAGAGGCCAATTCTAATTACTCTCTCTACCTACCTAGGCATCACATGGTATTCTGAAAAAAACGGGATACCAGTAACAAATGCCATTTGTCCTGATCATCTTCAATATTTGTCATGATCTTAGCAGCTTAAGTCTTCTAAAAACATTGCTATGGAGAGCCATTAACTTCGTTTAACCAAGGGTACTCAACAGCTATCAATAGGATAGTGCTTCCTGCCAGAAACCTCCCAATCTCTGTGGCTTCCAGCCAGGGTTTGTTTTCACACTCAGTATGAGACCAAGGTGCAAACTGACTACAATGTAACTGGTCTAGTCTGGCTCTGCTGGTCACCTCCACTGCAGGCTGAGGATGACTAGGGCTTGGTTTCTGCTATTGAACATTAGAATGTTCTTTAGAATCTAAAGAGAATCCTTCTAGAGAACACACGTTCCAAGTTCACATGGGCTTCTGGGGTCCAGAATGAGGGACATAGCATCCAGAAGGAGCTCTTGTGCAAGCAGGCTTCAGGCCTTGCTCATGTTACCCTACTGGCCAAACCAAGTCATGTAGCCAAAGCCATCTCCAACAACAGGCAAAAACATTGCCCTACCAAAAGCACCAGGCCTACTAAGCACAGGTATATAATTCTATTACCCTGTCATAACCAACTGGCTTTCTGACCTTCCTTCCAGTCTACCTTGCCCCCCATGAAAGTTTCTACTACATCTTTCCCAAGTTTTCTGGTCACAGTCTAACAGCTACCATATTCTACTAGCGGAGACTACTAGTTCCATATGGAACATTCTACGTTATTCTAGACCAGTGGTTCTCAACCTGTGGGTCGCGACCCTGGCAGAAGTTGAACGACCAAAACGGGGGGGGGGGGGGGTTCGCTTAAAGCCATCGGAAATCGTAACTGTAGCAAAATTACAGTTTTGAAGTAGCCACCAAAATTATTTTTTGGTTTGGAGTCACCAAAACATGAGGAACTGCATTGCAGGGTCACGGCACTAGAAAGGTTGAGAACCACTACAATCTAGACACAATTGGCTATATGCACAAGTATATAAGACTATTGACAGTGCAAGAAAAAAAGAGGAACATTTCTTATTTCATCCTCAGTAAATATGTGCTTTATCTATATAATATCACAAGAAAGATCTGAAATTGTTAGACTGTCTTCATGCAAAATTTGAAAAAGTTCTTAAGATCATGCCAAGAAATGACCCCACGATCCTTTGCAGACAACTTGTCTCCCTTTGGAGTCTACAAAGCCTCATCCCATATATCACTTAGTGATCACTACCAACTCATCAAGGTAAATTTATTTTGGGAATAGTCCAACCCTCCGGCTAGTGAGCAGAAGTCTCAGGAATTCTGCAGGAAAGCCTGAGTTGAGTTCAAAGTGAAGGATGCTATCTTTTTATCAACCATGTGGTTCTCTATGTCAGAAATATCTTTTTTTTTTTTAATTATTTTTTTTTATCATTTTTTTTTCTTTTTTCAGAACCTTTGTTTATTCACTCATTTTTATGGCTGGCTCAGCCCACCCCTGTGGGCAGGGCTGGCGCAGCATGTGGTGCCAGGGATCGAACCGCAGTCCCTGAAGCTGCCCAAGCTTCCCCAAGCAGGCACTTTAGACCACTGAGCCATCCCACCGGGCCCAATGTCAGAAATATCTTAGAGGTAGCATATGCCTTGAAGCTGAATAAAGAGGTTCTCAGTAGTGCCAACCGCATTAGCTGATAAGGGAGACAGACGATGTGTAGCAGATAGAAAATACTAGACAGCTAAGGCACACCAGTGGAGCCCTGGCCAAGGGTGGTGGCAGGGAAAGTTATTTCCTCAAGAGAGTTCTGTAGATGTTTCAGCCCCCTGACCTTGTAGCACACTTGGGTCCAGTTCTCAGGCATCAGCTTAGGGGCATCACAAATAGATTGAGCAATCATTTAATTTAGAATAAGGGTTCGCTTTAGATTAGAACACACTAAAACATGTTCTAGAAAATGTAAGTTCCCATTGTATGCTGACAGACACTACATGAAACAAGATTTCATGATCAAATGAGTTTTGAAAACTCTGTATCAGGTAAGACAAGAGGGATTTCTTGGTGGGATTGTAGTACATGTTATAATGACAATGTCTATTGCAAATACCCAAGAGGAATATACGGTTCACGGCACTTACCAAATCAATTTGTCTTTTGTTTTGTTTTGTTTTCAATTGTATTAATTTTAATAAGAAATAACAATGAGACAGTTTCAAAACAGGTTAATAGGACAGTTACAATAATTAATACATTGCATATTGTTGTCTTCATAGTAGTTGCTCAGAGTACAAGATGCAGACATGGTCGCTTTTGTAAGCACTATTAATACAAATCTTTCTTCTCATTGAACTAAGAGAAAGGAGCTGTATATGTCCAATTTGTTAATGCAATTCCACATTTTAGAGCATTTTGGTGAAACATACTTTAAACATGAATATAGCCAATAAAATCAATTAGATTTGTTTCCAATTTATAAATTGCACAATCCTAGGGCAAAGATATACAGGAAAAACATGGGCCTAACAAATGATATTACAGTTAGCATCACCACTTTATTTACTTCTTTTCTCAATATTTTGTTCTTTTTTTTTTTCAAAATGTAAGAGGCATACTATTTTACTATGATTAAGTAGTTTTCCCTTTTTCATTTCCTCCTACTGAACCTTCCAGAGCCTATTAAAAAAATCTACTTCCCTTGAGAAAGTTAATGATTATTACAGCAAGAGTACAAAAAGAAAAATAGTTAATATTCAGCTTCAAAATGAGATTTTGCAGCAAGTAAATGGCTTAGACTTTTTCAGGAAAAAAGGGATTTGCTAAATCTCTTTAACTCTTTTAGCTTAGCAAGGCTAAGCCTACATCAGCTCAGTCACACAATTTATTTTAAATCTGTGCTTCCCAAACCTTGATAAATCACCTGGGAGGTATTTTTTAAGGTGCAGATTCTGGTCCAATGCTGTGTTGGAAGGCCAGACACATTGCATTTCTTATACATTCTTTGATGGCAATATTGCCTCTGTCCCCTGGCCTCAAACTGAGTGAGCAGATAGTACTGAAAAGCTACTCTTTTTGTATTTGGGGGCTCTCCATGAAACTTACTTGCATCATGTAGAAAGAAGGTAAGATGTAAAGGAAATGGAAAGCCCAAACTTCTTCACCAGCTTAAGGGTGGTAGAATTAACATAGGAGCTAGAGGAGTAAGATGTACCTCAGGTTCTCCTCTTTAGGTTAGAGTCCTAGAATCAGCCGTGTACTAACAAGGAGTTGAGAAAGTTAAAAAAAAAAAAAAAAAAAAAAGACTTCTGTCTAGCCGGAATGAAAATACTTTCTATTCTACCCTTTTCCCCAATCTGATTGCTTTGCTTGAATCTAAATCAAATTTGAGGATGAAAGTCAAATATAGGAAAAGCTTCAGCTAACTTTTCAAAGCTGTCTCCTGGTCTTGTGGATGGGACCAGAAGCTTCCAGGGGCTCCAGGAAAGTCATAGGAAGGCTCAAGAATGGATCACAGTAGTGCAGCCCTGGCTAAACTCCAGGGGCAAGAGCAAGAGTCAGTGACAGGAACCAAGGCAACAGGGATACCTCATGGTGCTGAGAGCCCAGACCACGTGGTACACATCAGAAGACCCCGAAGCATCCCTCCAAGTAAATTAGTTGTTCTTGAACTTCTCAGAGCCAGGGCACAGGCCAGGTGATCCTTCTGTCACAGGATAGTTCCAAAATCCACTTTAGAGTCCATGAATCCCATCTCCACATGACATAGGCAAGTCACATAAGCCACATTCTCAAAGGCCTCCACCACCACTTTATTAGGCACCACGGACAGAGAAGGCGGATTTTTTTTTTTTTAACTCAAATGAAAATAAATACAAGTCTGTGAAGATTATTTAACTTTCTGGCCTTGATACACTAAATCTGGGCTCACCTATGATTTGGGGTTTATTGCATCTAAGTACTCAACCATGTGGAGGTATTAACTGCCTTCAAGAATCAATTTCTTCCAATCTAAGTTATCTTTCTCATTTCATGGTGCATCAAACAATTAACCTTAACCTCCTTTTTCTATTCCTCAAATAATTTTGTATAGATTTCCCTGATACACTGAGGAATGTCCAAAATGGAAATACACTCTAGAAATAATGCATTAAATGGCTAATGATATTATCTCTGTGCTTCCTATAACCTTGTATTGGCAAGAAGAAACAGAGGCATCATCCAACGACCATCCCAGAATCCTTAGTACTGTGTAGACACGCATTTATCTTGGATTATAAATGAAATTCACCAAAAGGATTTATAATACTCCTCGTAAATTCATAGCAAAAAGATAAATACTAATTACCATAAAACACACGTAAACTACACACACCACGTACACATATCACATACACACACTACACACATACATACACATTATATCCTGAATCATGAAATTTGTAGCCAAGCCTCTTACCTAAAAGCACCTCAGAAGGTGAAGAGGGTTTCCCAGAAGCTCTTTGATGCTTCCCTTGGTGAGGGATCTGTGCTTTCCAATTTCACCTTCAACCACATTGCCATCCCCTGGAGAATCACAACCTCAGAGAGCCACTGCTGCAGGTGGGCAAGTGCTTAACCTTACAAGTGCTGGGAACAGAATAATGACATCGATAGTAATACTGAGATGCACTTTATGCTGGGGATAAGAGCCACTGTGTCACCCGCCCAAATACAAGCTAATGCTTTGCAAAATGCTATAGCAGGCATGAAGTCTCTTAGAAAAAATTACTTGAAAAAGACATGATCGTGTAGATAAGCCTCTAAGCAAAGACAAACAAACAGAGAAATCTATTGGTGATTAGGAATAAAAAATCAGAAAGCTGCCACATCAGGAGACCTGGAATGTATAAGGAGTGTCTACCCAGCCTGGCTACACAAGCCACAAAGCATGTGGTCTCTGGACCACGATTACAAGGAATAATTACAGCCCGCTAATGGGTAGAAGATGCATGCATCTCTTGTATTCTACATTGTGCACTTAACTGCTCCTGCTTCTCAATACAGAATTTTCAGCAAAACCTTTTATCATCTTCATAAAAATTGAGTAAAATTCTTTCTATCCAAACAGAATCTGAAGAACTTACAGCACCCACACCACACAGACTCAGGCACAACCCCCCTGCCCAGGAAACAGTCCCCTTGTGGGCCACCCGTTTCAAATCATAGTACACTGACACTTCCCGCTTCCAATTCTTAAAAACTAGACTCTTCCTTCAGAACATGTTGGAAGCCACCCGAACAAGACACAGCTGACCAAAGGCCAACAGAGCGCATCTGTGCCCTGCACGCACTAGGCACCCTGGGTGCACACAGTAGGCTCCTTCTGCAAGACCTGAAAAACGTTAGAGCTGCTTGCTAGGCTCCCCGACTATCCTCCTGGACTTCCTAAATCACATGCATCCATTAAGGTCCAGATCAAATTTTGCTTCCTTAGGGAAGCCTTGCTTGGCCACTCAATCCTTCATTGATCCCCCTTGCCCTGAAACTTCTGGAGCAAGTATCGATTGTTCCCTAATTGCTGTATTTAATCATGTACTGTCTTGTATTTCTTAAGTTGTTTCTTTAATACAAGGGCATTTTCCAAAAAAGAACTGAAGATCTGACACTACCTAAGGGCTTCCCTGTCGCGCGCCGCCTCGCCAGCAAGGAGGACGCAACACACAGTTCTTCCTTCAGCAGTTTCTTCAGGACCCTTGTACAAGCTCGGTTGTCTTTCTTCCTTCTCCCCCGAGCACCCGCGGGCTTCTAACTAAATACTCCCGAGCATCCAATCCCGGTTAGCTACGTGGCACTCAACGGTAGGTCCACATACGCGGAAGCAAGCCAGAGGTATCAGCCTTGACCATACATGGTAATGAGCAGCGGTGGAGAGCGCTCACCCCTCGGGGGTGGAAGGCGGAAGCCGGCGCCATCTTTAGGGTACGGCAGTACACGGCTCTCCACACTTCCCAAGAAAGAATTAGGTTCTGGAATTTTTAATAATCACAATATTATTACACTTGTGATGATACAGCTCTTTGTTGGAAGCACGCCTGTGTCCTGATCAGACCAGGACAACTGTCCCCTGGAATACTGAATCCCGATAACTGCCTCCTGCTGCTCCCTGCAGCTCATCAGCTGCCTGGCATGCCTACTCTGACACCCTCACTGTTTCCCCCACACTCCAGGCACCAGCCTGCTCTCCTGGTTCCCGCCGGGCCAACTGCCTCTTCCTCACATTCAGCTCTGTAGTTCGGAGCTATTTCAGCCTGCCCAGATTATACCTGTCATTAGTAGATATTATTCCTATGGTAGGCAGCTGTTGGCTTTAGTTCCAACAAGCTCCTAATTGACAACCTTGGATCACCTGGCCTTTAGATGCCATTTGATGGTTCTCTGCTGCCCCCTCCTGGTCATCTGTGAAATATGTCAGCTCTGAAAAAGCCTGCTGGCCTGTGGACTTGCTATGCCCAGGCAAATTGCTCCATAATACCACGTAAGAAATGTTTCCAAGTTCAGCTAGTTTTATTACCAGTAACTTGCATATTTCACAGCACAATCGCCTAACCCCGCCTTCATTAAATACTAGTAGATCTAAAAGGCTCCTAAAGAGCCAGACATCTATAGCAAATAGCAGACTTTCACCAGCTGCTAGACATCTCATAAGTGACCTGGAAAATGGATACAAAAAAAAAAAAAAAAATTGGACAAGCCTCCATAATTCTCTTTTCAATTCTTCGTCCGTCAAATAAAGGATAAAGTCTAGTGTCATACCATAGTCATTGACAAAGATTAGCTTACATAATTAATGTCTAATAAGCTTGTTAGAGATTCCCGACTGTCACCTCTCGGGACTTTTCAGTTTCCAGGTGAGGCACATTTTCAGTCATTCCAATGCAAGTGGTCCGTGCCAAACATGAGTCTGGTAACCATCTTCTATATTATCTTCACATTCCTCAATTGAGCCAAAACCATATGCTTTAGAGTTTAGAAATATAATACCGGTTTATCAAGGATCTGGGCAAACACAAACTCCTATCAATAAGCATCTTTTATAAGCCCGATCATCATGAAAGATTTTCCCTACTTACCAAGTGGTGATCGCAGTGCCCCAAATATGCCCAATACCTGCATCCAAGGTTAAAGTGTTGTAATTTAATAACACTCTCTTCTGCAATTTAGCACTCAAGACCTTGCAGCACTGAGATGGTAAATAACTGAGTCAGCAAATGTTTTAACACCCAAGGGACAAATAACTACTGTTCAGAATGCATTGTGGCGTCCTTCATTGTGCCTGGAGACATGAACTTTCAGAGGTTATTTTTAAAACATTATTTGCTTTACCAAATGAAGATTGAGTCCAATTTAACTTTCCGGCTGAACTTGGAAACAGTTCTTATGTGGTATTAAGGGGCAAGATTGAGCCCCACTGAACAGATCTGGTCTGGTGTTTAAACAAAACAAAACAAAAAAATAAAGAGATATTTGGGCAAACTTCTCCCGCCATTGAATCTATGCTTTGACCGCATTTCCAGGGTGGTTCTGCGCAGCTGTGCTTCTCAAACTTTGATATACATTGGGATCGATGGGCTCCTGTTCAAATGCAGACTCTGTTTCAGCAGCTCGCAGGTGAGAACTGAGATTCTGTGTTTTTAACAAGTTCCTGGGAAAACCTGAATAAACATCCTAGCTTTCTTTTAGTTGCTTGCTTTTACCATCGACCTGAGGAGCCACTAGCTAAGCGCTATGCATGCTCTCATCAGCATCGCTACAGAAAACAGCCCACATGTGTGAGTCACAGTGGTAAGGGGTGTCCAAATAGTTCATCAGGACCTCACGGGTGGCTTAGGCTTCCTGATGACAGGCAGTCAAATCCCCACCTCACAGCTTACACTGATGCCACCAGTTTCTGACCATGTACCTTAAGGGAGAGCCATGAGATCTGACTTGGCTTCATGGCCACCAATCACTGCACTTTTCCCTACCCCCCTCCCAAAAAACTTTCCCTGTGCCTCAGACCACCCTGAATCTTTATGTCATAAATGCCTCTAAAGTCTAGCCTGAGGAAGGCAGAACTGAGGCTACCTCTTCTGCCTCTACATGGTTGAAAAAACTCTCTGTCTTTTGCAAAACTCATCATTTCAGGGAATAGCATTCTTCTGCATGCAGACAAAAGAGATCTGGTCTGGTAACAGTAGGTGATCCCAAGGCTTTGAGACTGCCAATTATACTTTGAATGTCAAGGGTTTCCTCCCTTTCTACTCCAAACGAAGGCTGCCTGCCTCGCAGTCCTGATGCTACCCCTTATTAATCAAGTTGTACTTCAAGGCTCAGCTTTTCACGGATAAAACACTCCTACCGTAGAGGGTTAGCATGAGAATTAAAGGAAGATGGTCGGGAAGCACCTAGCAGGAGAAAATCTTCTCCTTCCCTCCTTCTGGGTCACTTTCTACCCTGGGTATACAGTCTACCTGTCTAAAATTATCTTTTCCTTCAGGAGAAGACAGCGTGACAGAAGCAGAGAGAAACACACTGAAGGTGTCAAACTGTGGCTTTGAAGATGAAGAAAGCGGCCCCAAACTGAGGATCAATGTAGCTATAAAAGCTGGAAGCAAACAAGGAGACAGATTCCCCTTAGAGACTCCAAAGCCTACTTGAGCTGACTTGGGGATTTGGCCTCTGGCACTGAGACACAATGTTATAGATAATTGTTTGACCTCAAGTCAAAACGCTTTCTTTCCTGTTTCATTCGAAACTCACCATGATTTTCCCTTTTTACTCCACCACAAGAAGCAAATCCCAAGAGGACAGTGGCTCTGTCCATCTTGTCACCTGGTGTGTGTCCACCATTGAAGCAGTGCCTGACACAAAGTAGATCCTCGGTCCATGTACGACTGAGTGAACGGATGACAGCCACCTCATCATCCCATGATTCTAGAGGTCTGAGTGCAATTCCCTGTGCCTAGCGCTGTTCTTCTTGAATCAAAGGCCTCTCTGTAGATGCAAGTGGATTCTGGGAGGAATTCTGTAATAAAGGAATACAGGGTAAAGCCCCTCTGACACTACTGAGCGAAGATACAAAGGGAATAAACGTAGGCTCTCAATCCTAAAAGCAGCAAGTCATTATTGGAAAAGTAAAAGAGAAACATTTGCTGATCACAGATAAAGAAAATCACTCTGAGAATCTACATTACCTGCCCAAGGTCAAAAAATAAGGATTCTTCTTTGGATTTACATAATCGAAGTTTCTACTGTGCCAGTGATTCCTCACAGTGTGCTCCCGGGACTGCTGACAATACCTAACAGGAAACACTAGAAATGCACACACTACATTTGCCACAGACTTATTGACTCAGAACTCCAGTACAGCTGGAGTGTTGTAAGCCACCCAGAGGCTTCTGTGCACACTGTAGCTTGAGAACACTGTAGTCTACCACATTGCTCTCAACATCTTCAAACGGATACCTAGGAATGCTGCAACAGTGAAGACACAGGGTTTACCAGTTACCCTTGACAATATGAACTTGCATGGTATACAAAGTTAGGAGTAAGGAGAGAAAAGAGCCATAATTTTCATGGGATGAAAATTCAAATGGAAGTCCACAGTGAGGCTCCTGGCCCACCCCTATTCCCACAGGGTACAGTTCACGCCCATAATTTCCATCCATGCCCTTGACTTCCCTGCACAGCAGAACACAGACAGAACAGACACCTGGAGCTCCAACCAGGCTGCCAAGACTGGGCAGTGCTCACACACAGAAGCCATCCTGAGAAGGAGACAGCAAGCAGTCTTGTCCTGGGAAGGGGAAGAAGAGTTTTATGTTTATGATTTTACAAAAGGATACAGTTGAAAAGTAAAGAGCTGGTAACCACTGAGACATAAGACATAATCTGAATGTCCACCTCCCCCCATCCAGGTCACCTATTAAAACCTAATCTTCCTAGAGGTGTTGGAATTAAGAGGTGGGATGTTCAGGCAGCAACTAGGTTTCAAAGTTGAAGACCCAGTGAATGAAATCAATGCTTAACAGAAACAAAGCTCTTGTAAATAAAGAGGGGGCCAGGGTAAAAGAAAGGGCAGGGGATTGGGCAAAAAAAAGAAACAAGATGTATCACGTGGAGGGGCACAAACTCCCTGTGATGAATGTGATCTTTCTGTATACCTAAAATGTACTGAGAAAAAAGGTGAGCAGCTTGCTTGTCTCTTCCACATGGAAAAGGCACCATCTGTGAGGAGCAAACTCTGATTGGACACCAGATCCACTCACTCCTTCACTGTTAACTCCCAGCCTCTAGAACAGTAAGCAGTAAAATTTTTAATATCAATTCCCTAGTCTATGGTATTTTGTCATAGCAACCAGACTAAAACAATGTTAGGAGATGGGAGAAAATACCAAAGAAAACATTGTACCTAAGGGGATATGGGCACCATGCGCGAGCGGGAGTGACTTCGTGCTCCACAGAGCAACCTCTTCATCCTCTGCCCCACCAGCCCCAGCATCTTTGCGCCCCATGGGAGAGAAGTTCTGCACCACATGACCCACCAGACTGACTTCCTCTTCCTCTGGCCCTATCCATCCCAGGTATATCAAAGGGAGATAATTAGACAGAACTTAAGTAAACTAAATTAAATACAAACTCTCAATTTAATATCTGCTTAGCTACACAGACATAAAGGTCGCTCTTATTGTGTAAAATACAAACTTGTTAGTTGCAAAAGTTTGGCAACTGCTAAATATCACTACCTGCTATTAGTGCTTCTAACTGTAGTTCTGTAAAATATAAAACTATAACTGCCTTAACCATATAATCTCTTTTGGGTAAGAATTACACTAAAGGTATAATTGCACCAAGCTCTACATCACTGGGCAGAGGACTGTGCTATAAACAATGACAATGAGAAAGAGCAAAATCTAACCTCAGGCCCCAAGCCCACCCAGAACAAATACAGGAAGCACTAACATGGAAGAAAATGGGAATTGCACCGCTGAAATCTCTGAATTAGTAGCATCTGAAGTAAAGAAACAACTGCAGAAAGGTACAGAGGAAATCAGATAAAAAATAATCTCTGAATTAAAAAAAAGAAATCTCTGAATAAATATTGTCTGAAGTAAAGAGACAACTACAACAAGGTAGAGAGGAAATCAGATCAGAAATAATTTCTGAAGCAAAAAAGGAAAGGACAACCATAATGACAGAATTACTAACTGCTTCTAAGGAAGGCGCTGATAAAAAATTAGAGATTAGGAAAACGATGGACTCCTTGAATGAGCAATATCGGAAAGAAATAGATCACATGAAGCAGCCTCAAAGAGATACACAGGACTTAAAACCTCAGTGACAACTGGGCAAAGCCATCTGAATGAAAGTGAATATTGAGTTTCAGATCTTGAAGACACTGTAGCAGCTAGTGAAAAGGTAAGAAAGGATCTCTTAAAAACAACTGGGATGTAGAAAAAAATAATTTAATATCTACATGATGAAGCAAAAAAATAACAACATGAGTTTTTTTTAACAACATGAGATTAATAGGCATTAACAACAAATATTATGAAAAGAATATGGGTAGCAGTAATACCGTAAAACTTCCCAAATATGTGTAAAAAATTTGGCATTCAGGTGACTGAAACATATAGAATTCCATATCACATCAACCCAATTAAAAACATACCCTGACATAATAACAAAGCCATCCCTACGCAGACTACTAAAGGATATTCTATAGAGGGACCAAAATGACCAGAACTCCACAAACTAGAGTGGAAAGAGCCCACCAAACAGGGCAAACAATTAAACACAGGAGATAAAAGAGTAACCAACAGCAATAGACAGCATGGCAAGCATAAATCAGTACATCTCAATTATAACCATTAGTGTAAATGGTTTCAATTCACCAATTAAAATAAATAGACTGGTATGGTGGACTAGCAAGGAAAACCCAACAATATGCTATATAGAAGAAACAGACTTAACTCATAAAGAAATTCATAGGCTGAAAGTCAAAGGATAGAAAATAATACTATATGACCCAGCACCTCAGAAAAAAGCAGAGGTAGCAATCCTATTCTCAGACAGTCTCAACTTCAAACCAAGAACGATCCAGTGAGATAAAGAAGGCTACTACCTACTAGTTAGGAGAAAAATTCAAGAGAAAGAGATAACACTCATAAATATCTATGCACCCAACACAGGAGCACCCAGCTGTATAAGACAAATCTTAATGGACATGAAAACTCTACCACAATCCTAATAGGAGATCCTAACACCCCCTTATCCCAAAAATACAGGTCAAGCCGACAAAAAATTAGCAAAGAAATAGGCGAACTGAAACAGTACTTGGAACAAATGGACTTAGTGAACATACACAGAGTGTTCCACCCAGCCACTTCTGAATACACATTTTTTTTCAGCTGCTCTTGGGACATTTTCTAAAATAGACCACATACTAGTCCATAAGCCATGCTTACATATATGCAAGAAAACAGAAATTATCTCATGCATATTATTTGACCACGGTGCAATAAAACTGGAACTAAATGACAAAAGAAACAAACAAAAGAAAAACCATAAACACATGAAAACTAAACAGTACCCTCCTCAGCGAACAATGAAAATTCAAACACAATTTAGCGTAATTTACGGGATGCAATGAAAGCAGTTCTTAGAGGGAAATTTATAGCTCTGAACTCACACAGTAAGAAAAGCAAATGAGAACAAATAAACACCCTAATGCTGCACCTCATTTATCTAGAAAAGGAAGAATGATATTTCTGCACCTTTGTTTATAGCAGCACAATTTTTGATAGCCAAATCTTAGAAACAACCAAAATGCCTGTCACCTGAAGAATGGTTGAAAAAGATGTGGTGTTTTTATACAATGCAATATTACTGAGCTATGAAGAATGATAAACTCAAAGCCTTCATATATAAGTGGATGTATCTTGAACAAATACTCATAAGTGAAATAAACCAGACCTACATGTGTAAATATCATATAGTTTCCCTAATATAAGAACTCAGAAGAAACAATAATGGAAATTTATAATATAATTAAATGGAAAGCAAGAATTTAAGGATTAAACAATGAAGAGAGATCTACGAGAAAAATTAGGAAACATGATAGGGACAAAGCCATGCACTTATACACAAAAGATGGTTAACACAATGGTCCTAAAATTCTCCAACAGGCCTTTGAAACTAGCAAGTAATCGGTAGAACTTACACTCTGACTAACTATATACTGATATCTGTAAACTAAGCAAATACACTGAGGACAGCAATGGGTAATACTAAAACCATGCTTAGAATACCTAATATTCTGGTCTTCTAATTATGCACTGCCTCTAATGTCATATTGATTATTGCTATACACTCTCTCAAGTAAATGTTTCCTTAAAAATAAAAAGAAAGAAAAGCAGAAACAGAAAGGAAGAAAGAAAGGTAATAGAATATGAGCCAAGGTGGAAAAAGGCCATAGAAGTGTAATGCTATAATTTTGTAAATGATTAAGTTTTTTTTTTTGTTTTTTTTTTTTTTGTTTTTTTTTTTTACAAAGATAGCTTTATTTACACACTTATGTACTGGCCTTGGTCCAAAAAAGAACAAGCGTGCTGAAAATAGCTATACTAACCTGAAAAAATATAGAACAGAAATAGCCAATATCTTAAATCATGTATTATTCTCCCCAAAAGCTAGATGCTTCCAAACTTGATTTAATATTTTGCATGTTTTCTCTCCGTTGCTTAGTAAATATGTTTGCTTCTCCTTTCTGTAGTCGACGTCTGACAGCTGACTTTTGCTGTTTTGTCAACTGACGCTTCACCTTCTGTTTTATCAATTCTGGAGGAATTATTGAACAGCTCACAACACTGCCTGAAGAGGTAATACTCAGAGTTCTTGTTCTAGACTGTGTGATATATTTCACATTTTCTTCATCTCTGAAAGGCCTGAACTCCTCCTCTAGCGACAGGTCAGCAAGATAAGGGCAGTCATCTTCATCTTCCTCGGAGGCAGCAGGGATTCCTCCTCTACCTGTCTGGCCTTCCTGCATGGGGCCCTTTTCAGTTCTGTTCTCCTCTGAAAATGCAGCTGTACAGCTGTTTTCAAATATATGCCCTTTTATCTCCTCTGAGGGCTGATTGAACTCAGCCACTGCCAAACTGTGTACGCAGGCACTCTCTTCTGAACTGTGTTCTAGTTAGTACTGGCTCAGCGCCTCCAGATGAGCTGCAGCAGTGGCCTCCTGAGTCGTCTGCAGCACTCTGCTCACTTTCAGTATCTGACCTGCAAACCTTTGCTGCTTCTGCCAGCTCATCATCAGAAAGGGAGAGATCAGCTTCCTCCTCTCTCTCAGGACTTGCATCGTCTGGACCGACTGGATGCAGAAGTTCATCATCGGCCTGCATTTCCTTTGTGTAGCCACTGGCAGAAACCTCAACATCCAGAGAATCCTCCCTCCTGATATCACTAAAGGCTGGATAAAGCTCACTTTCATAGCCAAAACGTCTCACGAAGAAATCTCTGATGCATTTAACATCTCTGTCAAAATACCATTCAGCATTGGGATGAGAAGTTGAAACCATCTGTGGAAAATCAATCATGGTGATGTGGTCATCTTCATCCAGTAGGAGATTGAATTCATTGAAATCTCCATGAATCAACCCATGATTTGCAAGTCTGACAATGAGTTCCATCGCTTCGTCATATACTGATGCAGGATCTTCAACATGGTGGACCTGACATAGAGGGTAACCATTTATGAGCTCCATGACCACTGCATGGCGATTGTAATCAACAGGCTTTGGAACTGGAAATTTTCTATCATGTAATGCCTTCATATAAGCAAATTCCTTCATGACAGAGAGACGAGATAAATAAAGCCAAGAAACACTGTGCCTGTGTTTATGGTAATCACGCTTGTTTTTCAGATTTCGGAAAGAGGTTCTTCCTAGTCTGTGAAGCTTTAATGCAAACTGTTGTCCTTCATTTGCAACAATGTAAATATCTGATTCTTTGCCAACACCCATCTGGTTTCCAACAGACTCGACTACCTGTCTAGAAGAAAGTGTTTTCAAGGCTAGGTAATCATAGCCAGTGTTTGTCAACCGATATCCCTGGACAGTTTTGGTACGCTCCCAAGCTATCAGTTTGTTTCACTAATTCTCTTAAAATTTTATTACAGCCACCATGTTTCAGGCTAGCAATAGAAGCAATCAAACTGCAGGGAACTATTTCATGGTTCTTCATGCCCATTTCAACCGCGGTTAGAACCCTGAAGTCATTGCGGCTCAGGTAACGCAGTTTGGCCACATTTACCTTCCCCATGGCCGCAGCTGACTAGAGCTGAAAGAACTCGCTCGTGTACCGAGGCTCACGGGCTGCTGGGTAATCTCACGAGTTTTGCGGCCTATGAGATTTGCGGAGGCGCCTTGTGGGCTACAGGTCCTTGTTGATAGATAAAAGCTACAGTTTTCAAGGGCATGGCAAAGTACAACATTCTTTTTTTCTGTCTTATGAAGCAGTCTACACAAAAAAAAAATTTATATTTTTTTATGTCAGGTACCTGTACTGGTAAACATGTTCTCTATCATACTTAATTTTCATATCTGTCAATACTTGCGCTCTGACGGCCGCATCTGGCTTGGGAGAAAATTTCCCAAATGATTGAGTTTAAAAAAATCTGTGTAATAATGTGCATTTGTTCTTTTTTTTTTTTTTTTTTACATTTTATATGGGGTTTTAAAATTTACAATATCAACAATTGATGAAAAATACCCATTCACGTTCTTTTCTAGCACATGGATGATCTTACAGCCACAGATAAGGATATGATTTCACACTGTTAGTTATCCATGTTTTGTCCTAGTCTTTTGTTTATGTCCTTCTAACCTGCCCATGTGGAAGGAAGGAAAGGAAGGAAGGAAGGAAGGAAGGAAGGAAGGAAGGAAGGAAGACCTCCTGCAGAGCTTTGTAAAACACAGATTACTGGGCTCCACCCCCACAGCATCTGACTCAGTCTGCCTAGTTGGGGAACAACCTGGTAAGGAGCATTTGGAGCCAGGCCACAGATGAATCCATTGCTGTTGGGCCGCTCTGAGAAGCACTGAGCTAGCTGCTGGTGGGACTCAGACAGAGGTCAAGGGTTTACACCGGGTACGGGACCAAGCCAGTCTCTGCAGGAAGACTGTGTGGAAGAGCTGTCTTTGAGCAGAGAGCCACTCAAGTCCTCTGAATCTAACCAAACACCTGCATGTCATTTCTTAGCCTCTGCTCTTGGCTCTGTATATCACTATTTTCATTGAAGAAAAATGAACTCATTGTGAAAGAAGCATCTCTATGTGTTATAGGACAATGAGTATGTAGCAGGCCCCGTCAGTACAATATTTAATTCTGACAGCAAACTTAGCAATAGCAAAACTATTACTACCAATGTACACATAAAGCAAACCTAGAGCTCAAAGAAGTTAGTCAACCAGCTGCAAATCATTTCACGGAGTTGAAATACACTGTAAAAGTCTTCCTAATTGTATTACGGTGAAGAAAGGACTGTTCTTTCATAGCAGGAAACTCAGTTTGCTCCAGAGAAAAACCAAATCCATCAAGTACTATCTAGTGACTTTCAGTTGTCATTTCTTTCCACAGAAGGATGAGACAGAGATGTGCCCAGCTCAATGAAAGCCTAGATGCCATTTCTTTTTTTTTAAGGAGAATATAATTTTGAGTCTGATTTTTCTCTAAGGGCCCCTGCTAAATAGCAACCTTCAAAATACTGTATATCAAATAGAAATTAGGAAAAATCATCAAGGCGTGATGATGCATTGGGAACCTCAGCACTCCGGAGGCTGAGGCAGGAGGATCACTGCGAACTGGAGCCAAGCCTGAACTCACACACACGTAGTGTATTCAAAGATGGCCTGGACTATATAGGGAAACCCTGTCTCAAAAGAGCAACAGAAGGAGTTAGAAGAAATCTGCATGTGGACCATTTTCCTTCTATCACAGGTATAAAGGGCCCAACCGTGTCTTATTAATTGGTTACCCTGACTCAAGGAATACAGCCTATGAGCTCCACTGAATGGCAGATCAACTACAGCCAGAAAGTTGGCAATAATAAAAATGACCAACATATAAATTTTATTGATTTCTATGATTAATACCATATAGTATTTAAATCTCATTGCTTAGGGAAAATATTGGATATTTAATGTCATGAATGGAATATATTGTTGAATTTTATTTGGCTCTGTTTTGTCTGTTTTATATATGTGTGTCAAAATGAGCCCTGCTTTGTTTTTGCTGCTTTTTGAAACAGGATCTCACTATGACCTTGTGAGCCTCCTGCTTCAGCCTCCTGACTGCTGTGGTAACAGGCATGCACCATCACTCCCAGCATATATTACTAAAATTTAAAAATATATTTGTTAGCATTTTAAAGTGTTTTTCTTAGGCAAATGTCTTAGTTTGGATTCCCACCAAACCAGACTGGAAGCCAAGACTTTTTGCAGTTCCAGGGATTGAACTCAGGACTCTGCGCTTGCCAGGCAACCACTTATTCTGCTGAGCTAACTCCCTAGCCCCAGGAAGTCAAGAATTTGAGCGTAAGCTCATGTGAGTGGTGGCCACAGGACATGCAGGTGGAGGAAAAGGGAAATGGAACCGAAAAGGGAATGAATACATAATTCATATCAAGTATTTACATTCCGAATCATAACTGTAGCAAAATTAGTTTTGAAGCAGCCACCAAAATTATTTTTTGGTTTGGGGTCACTGCAACATGAGGAACTGTATTGTGGGGTCACAGCATTAGAAAGGTTGAGAAGCACTGCTCTATAACAAAACATGTAACTTCTGAATCTCCTAAGGTCAGTCAAATCCCCTCAGGATTTACTCTGAAACCATGTGCAGTGTAGAACTGTTATCATTGTCAGCCATCTGGATGAGTCATGGCCATTGCTTATGGCTGTGAAAGCCATAAGTTTAACCACAAGACATACAGCATAAACCTACATTAGTATGCTGAGCTATAAAAGCTTAAATCATAGCTTCCGACATTGCCAGTTCTGCCAAGAACCGCTGCAATTATGGAGCATTATGGAGTATGTATACAACTACTTTCTACTAGTTCAATGAGAAGAAATTTTTTGTACCAATAATGATTAGGAAAATTATCGTGTCTATACCCTGTGCTCTGTATAACTAGTATGAGGATGACCATATGCATTGCATTAATTATTGGAAATGTACTACTAACGAGTTTTGAAACTGTCACATTGTTATTTCTTATTAAAAGTAATAAAAAATAAAATAAAATAAAATAAACGATACTTCCAGACATGTCCCAGTCTCTGGACCCCTGAAAGTTTTACCAGTCTAATAGATCCTTAAACTGTTGGGGTGTTTACCTTCTACCCCTAGGATACAATGAAAAGGGCACATCATTCTCCTAATAGTTTTCCTAAAGGTCCATAGCCCAAGTCTAATCATAAGAAAGCCCCCATCGCCACAGCATCTTGTGCAAAATATTTGACTGGGATATTTCAAAGGCATCAATGTTAGCAGGAAAGAAACAGAAAGAGAATGAGAAGGAATGGGAGAGGATGGGAAAAGAATGGAAGGGGAGGGGATAGGCAGGGAGAGAGGGAGGAGAGAGGGAGGAAAGGAGAGGGAAGGAAGGAGAAACTATTAGAGTTTGCAGAAGATTAAAGAGACCTGAAAACTAAATGTAGTATGGTATCCTGGATTAGATCTGAGAACAGAAGAAGCATTCAGAGGAAAAACATTCAGGAACTCTGAACAAAGCTATAACAGAAAAGATGAATTAGCAAAGCTGGAGTTTCCACAGACACTTTCTTTTTCATTATTTTTTAATAATAAAATTTGTACATTTTTACAATATAAACCATGATACTTTGAATGTATATATATATATATATAGTGGAATGGGTAAATTAAGATTATGGTTTGAACAATAGTATATCATTGTTTATTTCATAGTGTGAGAAAGATACTATGGGAATGTGAGAGTTACGGGCATATGTGACTTCTCCATATCACTTTGACAACTCATCCATAAATCTAAAATTTACAAGCTGTGCTGTGTAATATCAAATAAAGAGCTTGAGGGGTCAAAGAGATAGCTCAGTAGGATAAGCACCTGCCTGGCAAGAGGAGGGTCTTGAGTTTAATCCCTGGTATTGAAAAAAAAAAAAAAATTGAAGAAAGGGAGATGGAAAGGATCTGGTTAATAAGGTTGTACAGACAGAAAAGAAATAAAGGTACATTTTTAAACTGTGTGTGTGTGTGTGTGTGTGTGTGTGTGTGTGTGTGTGTGTGTGTAGTGACTATGTGTTTCAGGAAAGATGTAGCTATAGAAACCAGTTGTCCTGCTGTGAGGGAATTAATGAGCCAAAGTCCTTGCACAAGCCCCAGCTAAGTGCCTGTGTACCTTTGAGCCCTGGGCACCTTGCCTGCCTTACTTTGATCCAAGGCTTTAAGTGAAACTACTGAGAGAAGCAAGAGTATATTATAGGGAGCACCTGGACTTGAACCAGGCACCTCCTGATCTGCAGTCAAATGCTCTACCACTGAGCTACAGCTCCCAGACAATAAAAAGCTTCACATAATCATGTATGTCTTTCTGCCTTTTAAATTATTTACTTTTATTAGTACACATTTGCAGTACATGTTTATATTGCTTGTGGAGACAGATTCTTATTCCAATTTTAAGGCCTACATCATTCCTCACAAATATCTTTCACTTCTAAGATTCTTCTACAACTGAAATTCATCCCTCTCTTCTAGCCATACCACTTCCTCATTTGCCCAGGAAATATAAATATATTTACTTCCAGCACTTAAAAATTCAATGCTAGAGCTTCAGTCTAATTTTCCAGCTTCTACAATCTACCAACTGCCCGTATGTAGGTCTTAGGGTAAATCCACGAATGTTTGAGCATGAGAAGCTACCAGAAGCATGGGATAAGAAGAGAATCTTAATGGGGCATTTATAAAGGACTTCAGAGTTGAGGTGGACTCCTGGGGACAGGCAGACATGGTGGGTGTGCGCGTGCTGAACAGTGTGTGTCATTAGGCTTGCAACGGGCTCACCACACAGGGCTAGCAGTCTCATTCTACTGTTGCTAAAACAAAAAGCCGAGGATGCTCCTCATTCCAAAATCCACCTTTGATTTCTGTTCCCTGGAGTTCCAACCTGAACCATCTTAATATCTTGTGCATCTCTATGATTGAGCAGAAAACATTCAAGAGATCTCTGTGCCTGTAACAAATCCACCTCGACAAGGCCTGGCAGTCACTGAGGGGCTCTGGCTCCCTGAGGTCTCCGGTCCCCACCCCCACCCTCTCCATCCTGATGCCCAGAAGGAACCTCAGACTGCAAACCCAGAAATGCCCAAAACTAAAGCTGTCATCTCTTTATCCTATCCTACATCTTTCTCTGGCTTTACTTTGCTGTAAAAATAACGGTGCAATGAACTGCGCATTTGCAGTGTTCCTGGCATGGCACTTTTAAATTTTCTCCACAAACTCGCATAGTCTTCACAAAAAGTCTTCTAAAATAAGCATTCATATTAGTATACAGAAAGGAGGCTGAGGCACACACCAAGCCCAAGACCACAGAGCAAGCAGGTGGCTTGCTCTGGGGATCCAGAAGAAGCCCAGCTGAGTGCAGGGCCACCTTCGCCACCATCCGAGGGTCCCTTCCTGTGCTGGTTGGCCACAGCACTTAGACAACCTGGTGGAAGCACTCAGGCAGCTCTGCAGACTTCCCGCCTCTCTTCCCCAGTGCCAGTCAGGGACAGGGTGCTGTTGATTTCACCTTTGATGCTGCTGAAGTCCATCGCCCACCCCCACCCCTGCCTGGGCAGTGCCACCAGCTCCAACATAGCCTAAATATCCCACATTCCACCTGCACTGCTCCCAGAGCAGCCCACTTGAAAACTACATCCACCTGACCAGCCCCTGAAAATGCCCTCCCAATAAATTCTCAGTCTTCTGCTGCCACCTCTGTCTGCCTCTTCCGCTTCAGCTTCGGCTTCTTCTCCCGCCGTCATAGTCTGTGTTCTCACCGCCTCGTCTCCGCCATACCATTGACCTGGAGCTCTAACCATCCTCCACCACCTCCACCTGCATTCACCTCCGTTGAGATGTCGGCGTCTCTGAAGCCCTGCTTGGCATCAGCTGCCCTGGGAAGCCTCCTTTCCATCCACCTCTAGACAGGAGCGATCACTGTCTGTTGTGCTCTTCTATCTGTGCTCGTGTACCTCAGCACAGTTCATGTCACTTCTTTCTTATTTTACCTCTACGCCCTTCCTGAGGGCAGGTTGATGGCCAGGGCTGTCTGTGTCTTACCCACTGCCAGTCTCATGCCTTGCACGGTTCAAGGACAGGTGTTATTGAAACCAAAAGGAAACCAGCATCTTCAGCACCGTGGGTAGGAGTTAGACCAAGACCGAGACCCAAGCCCTGGGCCTTTGCCTTGGTCCTAAATGAAGGAACCCAATGTGGGGTGGCCGCTCAGCTGCAGTAAGAGAACGGAGTTCAGAAAGAAGTAGATGTTCCTCCAACTTTAGAGAAAACTGCATGCATTTTTTTCTAAACTTGAGGCTATTTCATGTTTATTCCCTGCAGTGTACCACGGATAAAGATTTTACTCCTTGATTTTTCTCCACAATACAGGAAATTATGGGCCATGAAAATTAATTCCTGGAATGTTCTTGGCAACAAAAAGTTGCTATAACTGGATTGACATTGGGACGACTGCTTAGTAGAATTTTGTCACTAACTTTTAACACTATGAGTAATATTCTGAAGTTATTGAGAGTATAGGTTCTGAGTTCAAATTCCAAGCCCAAATGCCTGCAATAGTGTTTTAACCAGGAGCAAGTTTCTGGGCTTCTTTGAATCCAGTCTTCTGATATAAAGTGGAAATGCTGATAATATGCCTTGTAAAATTTTGGTGATAAATAGAGGAGGTAATATAAAGAGCCTAGCCTGGCATTTGCCAAATTACTAAGAATGTGGAGGACCTCAGTTATCATTCAGTCAGTCACAAGACACAAAAGATAGCATCTAAAGTTAAAGTCAATCCATGTTTTTCTAGAAGAAATAAGAATGTACAGGGGGCACCTGGATTTGAACCAGGGACCTCTTGATCTGCAGTCAAATGCTCTACCCCTGAGCTATACCCCCAGTGAAATAAACTTGTTTTCAGAGTGTATCTGTCTCTCCGACATTCTGGTTTTAAAAGCCTCCAATGACTCAGGGGAGCTATAATTAGAGACAATGTTGCCTAGAGGGAATCTGGGCATTACAAGTTTTAGAAGAGATTTATAATGAAAAAGCCAGGATTCCTAAGAACTAAGTTCTCGGAGCCAAGAAATTCTCCTTAGATTTTCCAGTCCCCAAATCCTCAGTCTTAGTCACCACATTCCATATAATGTGAACCTCGGTTTTGAGTAAAAATTACCAGCTTCTCCATTAATGGCACACCAACAGTGTAATGTGGAGGAGGGCTTCCTGCCTTGTTTTCCTTCCCCAAAGCTTGAGACAATCACATTTCTCACTCCTCCTCATGATCTCATAGATCTGAGATCATAATTGGCACTTGCTACAGTATTTGCTGCATTAGGTTGACTCTGGGGGGAAAATACATTTAAATTGCCATCTGTGCAACATAGCTTTTTCAAACCATAACTCTAAGATAATTTTAACCAGATTAAAAAAAAAAAAAAAAAAAAAAGCAGTCCACCAGGCATGGGTGCACACACACACCTGTAATCTTCAAACTCTGGGAGACTGAGGCAGGAAGATGACATGTTTGAGCCCCAAATGGGAGAATTTAGTGATGTAGCAGGACTCTGTCTCAAAATTTTAAAAGTAAATGAGTGAAGATGGCCTGGAGGTATCTCAGTGTGATGGCTCTGGGTTCAATCTCCAGAATCCCCCGTCCAGATCCCCCCAAAACAGATGATCATTGAATTATGCCCTGAGGTAGCATCATTTGTATGAAATGTGAAGTATAATCAACTCGAAAAGGTCATTTGATAGAGAGAAGCTAGGTCTGGACAAGAGCCTCTTTATCAGCTAAGTAAATTCCTTCTCCCTTAGTTACAACCTAAAATGCCTTTTCTGTTTCTAAACACAATCACAATGATAGCAAACTGCATTTCTTGACCTTGTAAATATCTCTTTTACCCTAACAAACTGTGCAACTGATTCTTTTGGAAATGTTGCGTGTTTGGTTCTATTGGGAAACCTTTCTCCTGCCAGTCCTGCGTGTACCTCATTAAGGCTTTCCCAAAAGATGCTGTTTGGGGTAACCTCTGTGTCAGGGTCAGGGTGGAGTGGAAGCAGAGGAGAGGAGAGAGGTTTCACTGAATTGTTTAACTCCTCTGCCTCAGGCTGAAAAGAAGAACTAAGAGAAGATTTACCATGTACCCAGGGTTCACTGCTCCCTTCTCACATGGTCATTGGTGGGAGTTGAGAGTTTAACAGCAACAGATAGACCACATGCTTGCTACTTGATTTATTTCAACCACTTCTTTTGAAGACTAGGGGACAATGTCCAGAAAACCTGAACAAACTCGTTTCTCATCAGAGGCGTTTAAGTGATGACATCTGTATGGCACTGCAGCCTGAGTAAGGCTCCATCCTGACAGGAGCCCTCTGGAAGCCCCCACTGTCTGGAATGAATATGGGACAAATATTAGGCTGTAGTTATAGAGAGGGTGCTCAACCATCCTGGTTTTCTGCAGAGGTCTCTAGTTTTTAAGAGCCAATTCTGTGCGTCCCAGAAAAGCTCTCAGAAACATAGTTCAGGAAGCCGAGCATGGTGGCACACACCTATAATCCCAGCACTCAGGAGGCTGAGGCAGGAGGATCGGTGTGAGTTCGAGACTGGCCTGGGCTACAAAAGTGAGCTCAAGGCCAGCCTCAACTGCATAGCGAGACCCTGTCTCAAAAAGACAAAAAAAAAAAAAAAGAAACATAGGTCAGGGACCAAGAATGTAGTTCAAGGGGAGCGCACTGGACTAGCATATGTGAGGTCTTGGGTTTAACCCCCAGCACTGAAAAAGAAAATAAATTAGGTTAGTTTTCACCCTAGATATTACCTGATTGTTGTTCATCCACAGTATTTCTCAACACTAATTACTCACTTTTCTCTGTCACAATTATTATCATTCCTATAGAATTCCTGTACTACTAGTATTAACTTAATATTTGTCTTGAAATCATCTCACTTTGGGGATATATATATATATATATATATATATATATATCCTAATATTTGTCCCATATTCATTGATTGGACTCATAGTGACCCTCCTGTTTTCAGCCTCCCAAGCACTGGGATCACATACTCAGTCTCAACCACCATCTTAGCACTTCTCTGGGCTGGAGCTGGCAAAGAACCTCAAGGATCAAAACCCAGTCCCTAATGCCTGCCTAAGCAGGTACTTTAAACTACTAAGCTATCTGGCTGGCCCTCAACTCATGGTTTCTAATTAGCCTCCCCCTAAGTAAAAATATCCTTAAAATCATATCATTTGTATTTCTTCATATGTATTGCACATCAAAATAAGAGCATAAGTATTGAAATATGATAAAATTGAATGTGACGCCTGTTGCCCTTATAACCAGCTAGGCAAGCTTCTAAATGCTTTTTAAATACTGAATCATTTAATCATCAAAACAGTCTAATGAAGAAGGAACTGTTATCTTTGTTACCTTAGAAGTGATGAGTCAAAGACACAGTGAACTTGTCCCAGGTCACAGTCAGTGTGAGCATGCATCACCAGAGTCATCTCAGACTCCTTTTGTGGGAATGCAGTGTGATGACTAATCTACCTTCCAGCTTGACTGAGCCACAGGGAGTCTGAGTGTTTGGTTAAACATGATTCTGAGTGTATCTGTGAGACATTCTGGGTGTTCCTGGAAAAAATTAACATTTGATCAAGAGACTGAGTAGAGCAGAGTGTCTTCCCTACATGACCCTCACCTAATCAGCTTAAGATTCCCATAAAACAAAATGGAGACATATTTCAAGAAAACTCAGTTGTGTTGAGCTGGAAAGTCGGTCTTCTCTGAAAATCTCAGTTCTTCTTGAGTCCAGATCTGCCAGCGTTCAGACTAAAAGTCCACCATCAGCTCTCCTTGATCTCTCACTTTGTAACTGCAGGTACTTGGGCCTCTCAGCTTCTGTAAGAGGGAGCTCCTCATAGTAAATCTCTTCCTATATGTATACATACATGTGTATATGTAAAAAATTACATATATATATATATATATATATATATATATATATATATATATATAATGTTGGCTACAAAAAATAAAGAAATCCTCCCATACATGATGGTACATGTTGGTACACACGCCAAATCCCAGCACTCATCAGGGTGAGGCAGGAGGATCACCACAAGTTTGAGGCCAGCCTAGGCTACGTAATGAGCTCAAGACCACCACAGAGTGTCTCCAAAAAGCAAACAGAAAATAAGGAAATTCTGACACTTGTGATAGCATGGATGAGCTCTGCCATCATTGTTAAGTGAAATGAGTCAGACAGAAAAACAGCAGTGCTGAATCCTCGCACTTCTATGTAGGATGGAAGTGCCACATTCATAGAAAACACCAATAATTGCCCAGGGCCTGAGGGAGTTCAAAAACAAGGATATGTAGGACAACGTGCACCAACTTCGAGTCATAAATTTAAAAAGTTAGTAGGATACACAGGCACACATCTAATCCTAACACTTTAGGCAGCTGATGCTGGAGGGTTACAAGTTCCGGCCCAGTCTGGGCAATTCGATGATTTATTGAGACCCTGTGTGAAAATTTTATAAAGTAGGGTTGGGAGGTGTCACTCAGTCCACATGCCCTGGGCTCAGTACTCAGAACACCCTAAAAAGGACAAATTGTATAGATCTGGTCTAATGTACTGTGTACCAATGATATTATACTACATACTTAAAATTTGCTTTTAAAAAAAAAGGAGGCACAAGCCTGGACCCATTTGGTGAGGACAAATTTAGGTATTTCGTATTTTAGACCTCTAACAAGAACAATAGGATTCTGGAGACCTCCCTGGGCCCGCCAGAAGCTCATTCAACCACCAACCAGGCAAAAGGTGTGAGTGAGTGAGCGAGTGCGTGAGACCACCCTGGAGCAGCCAGAAACTCAAACAAACTAGCAACCAGGCCAAGCACACCCAGTGTGAAAAACTGCTGCAGAACTCCCTGAAGAGAGACTAGAGACAAGACCTACCCAGCTAATCCAGGAACAGAACATCTTGCCAGAGTGGCACAGCAGGTTTGCCTCTAAGGGCTGCAACAGGAAGAAGCAGAGCTTAGAAGCCAGACCCAAACCACATCCACCTGGACGACAATGAACTTGATAGGTCCAGACCTGGTGCTAAAGTAAGAACTCTACCAAAGCTTTAAACCATAAGTCAGAAGGCAGGGCTATACAAAGTGACAAAGAGAAGGAGGAAAATGCACTCTCAGGCCCCAAGCCCACCCAGAACAAATACAGGAGGCAATAGCACAGAAGCAATTGGAAATCACACATCTGAAATCTCTGAAATAATAGCATCTAAAGTAAAGAAACGAATGCAGAAAGGCATAGAGGAAATCAGATCAGAAATAATTTCTGAAGTAAAAAAGAAATGATACCTATAACAAAAGAAGTACTCTCGGGAGGCTGAGGCAGGAGGATCGGTGCGAGTTCGAGACCAGCCTGGGCTACAAAAGTGAGCTCAAGGCCAGCCTGAACTGCATAGCGAGACCCTGTCTCAAAAAGACAAAAAGACAAAAAAAAAAAAAAAGAAGTACTAAGTGCTTGTAAAGACAATGATAAAAAATAGAGAACACAAAAATGATGGAATTCTTGAATGAGCAATATAGGAAAGTAATAGAATGTGTGAAGCAGATTCAAAGTGCTATACAGGAACTTAAAACCTCAATCACAGGTGGGCAAAACTGTTTCAATGAAAGTGAAAATAGACTTTCAGACCTTAAAGACAACATTGCAGCTAGTGAAGAGGTAAGAAAAGATCTCTTAATAATAACAAGGATGCAAGAAAAAATAACTCAACATCTGCAAGATACGCAAAGATCAACATAAGACTAATAAGCATCAATGAGAGAGGAGTCTGTACAAATGATATAAAAAGAATATGGGAAGAAGTAATAGCAGAAAACTTCCCATATATGGGGAAACAATTTAACATTCAAGGAACTGAAGCAGATAGAACTCCAAACAATATCAACCCAATTTAAACCACACCCAGACATATAATAACCAAGATCCCAGAAATTTAGCACAGGAACAGTATACCAAAAGCTGCTGGAGAAAAGAAACATCACATGTAAAGGAAAAACTATTAGAATAACAGCAGATTTCTCTTCACAAAGCATCAAGTCAAGAACAGCATGGATCAAAGTACTTCAAGTCTTATAAGAAAACAAATTCTAGCCCAGACTGCTACACCCTGCAACATGCTCTTTTAAGTTTAATGGAGAAGTGAAATACTTCCAGGACAAAGAACAAGTAAAGAATTTCATGATGACAAAGCCAACCCTGCACAGTTTGCTAAAAGGTATTCTAGAGAAGGATCAAAATGACCACAACTGGCAGGCTGGAGAGATAGCTCCGTGGCACAAGTGCCTGCCTGGCAAGTGCAAGGTTGTGAGTTCGAACCCCGGTCCTGCCAAAAACAAAAAAACAACAAAAACAAACAAACAAAATGGCTACAACTCCATGAAGGAGAATAGAAAGAACCCACAAGATAGGGCAAATAATTAAACATAGGAGAAAAAGAGGTATACAAATCAGTCTTTCAACTATTCTTTTACATACAGCAGCATAATATGTCCATCAGCATGTACTACAAATGGACTTCTCCTACACTCTATGGGTCATGATTCTGTCTGGGTCCAGAGGGTGAATATCAAGGAAATAGCAGTAGCTCAGTCCCACAAGTGACACCTGGTCACCAGTAAGTGTCATAGACATTGTGCATGTCCACAACATACAAGAACTTTGTGTGATATCCTATCCCCAAACTGTTAGAAGTTCTGGTCATATATTTGCAATTCCAGTATTTATGTTGTTTTATTCTTAGTAATTCCTTACTACCATGGAAACGCTTTCTTAGTTGATGTCATTGTATATAGTCACCTATTCAAATACTACGCAAGTACTCTGAATTGCTTACAGATTCACACATATGATGCACAACATTAGGGCCTCTAAATTGGAATCATGATTCAGTTTGAACTTTGGAATATTGTTTTGAAATATTTAATTTAATTTTCATTAATATATATATATATATATATATATATACACACACACAAGGATACACAAATATAGGATAGATATACAACTACTTTGTTAGTTCATTGAGAATAAAAGTTTGTAGTAATATTGTTTAGACAAGATATCAGGTCTGCACCTTTTCCTCTGAATAACTGCTATAGAGACAACAATATACATGGTACTAATTATAACCATTTTACTAACTTGTTTTGAAACTGTTTCATTGCTATTTTATCTCTTTTCTTATTAAAATGAATTTAAAAACTGGAAGACTTCATATATAAGTGAATATATCTTGAAGATATACTCATAAGTGATATAAACCAGACCTACATGTCTGCATATCATATAGTCTCCCTAGTGTAAGAACACAAAAAAGAAATAAAAAGGGAAAGGCATAACATGGCTAAATGGAAATCAAGGACTTAAGGATTAAACAATGAATAGATAGCAAGCACAAAAATTAGGAAACTTGCTGCCGGGCATGGTGGCTCACACCTGTAATCCCAGCACTCGGGAGGCTGAGGCAGGAGGATTGGTGTGAGTTCAAGACTAGCCTGGGCTACAAAAGTAAGCTCAAGGCCAGCCTCAACTGCATAGCAAGACCCTGTCTCAAAAAGACAAAAAAAAAAAAAAAAAGAAAGGAAACTTGGCAGCAGAAAAATCATGCACTGAGGCCTGGCAGGATGGCTCAGTGGTCTAAAGCACCTGCTCTGGAAAGCTTAGGTGACTGCAGGAACCGCAGTTCAATCCCTGGCACCACATGCTGTGCCAGCCCTGCCATCAAGGCAAGCTGAGCCAGCCATAAAAATAAATAAATAAACACACAAATGTTCTGAAACAAGAAAAAAAATTTTAAAGAAAAATCATACTTATGTGCACATGATGAGTTAAACAATGGTCCTAAGAATCTACAAGTTTTTGACTATCAGAGTAGAAACATGTAAGACCAAAATTATTCTTGGAATGCTTCTCATTCTGGTCTTCTAGATGTGTGCTGCTTCTAATATAATTTCAAGTATTTCTATACTTTCTTTCAAGTGAATGTTAAAGGGTAATTAAAGAGAAAATGAGACAAAGAAAAATGCCATAGGTTTGACCTGCTATAATTTTGTATATGCTTAGATTTCTAAATTTCTGTGTAAAACAATAACAGTTTTTTAAATCACATTCTATATTCTTATTAGAATATCAATGATTGATGGAAAATATCAGCTCTATGTTAAGTCTAAGGCATTTAATATTCAGAAAAACAGTGATGATAAGTTCAGGTCCCTATGTTATAGAGTAATAGTATCACTAAGCTTCTCTTCTGGAGGGTTACGAACCTAAGTTCACAGACCAAAAATTAGAGAAAAAGAAAAATTAGAGAAAAAGTTAGCCAATATTTTGGTTCTAGCTCTTCAAGGTCAGTGAGGACTCAGCACATAAGAGACCCTGTGCTGTAACATCCTACAACTCAATGGCGTCCCAAATTTTCTATTCAAGGAGATTATGGGGTGACAGAGGAAAGTGATTGGTGATGTATAGTGTACCTAAGGAGAGTCATCTAGAGAGAAAACATTCTCTCAGGCTTTCACAGAAAGCAAACTGGTCAAGCAATGGCCATGATTCATCTAGACAGCTGACACTGACAACAGTTCTACAAAATACTGTACATGGTTTCAAGGTAAATCCTGAGGGGACTCAACTAACCTTGTCAGATATAAAAATTACATGTTTTGTTATATAAGTCTTGCTTCACCTTGGCCTTAACCACCCAGCAGAAAAGTTTAACCATGAGGCATAAAAAATAAAGTCTAGTATGCTGAGCTGTAAAAGGCTCAAGTCAGCCGTTTCCAACATTGCCAGTTCTACCAATAACCCACTACTATTATGGAATATTGCTCGATGTGTACAACTCCTTTCTCTTAGTTCAGTGAGAAGAAATATTTGTACCAATAGTGTTCAGAAGAGTTATCATGTCTGTATCTTGTATTCTGAACAACTGCTATAAAGACAACAATTTGCACTGCATCAATTATTGTGGCTGTCCTACTATTGTGTTTGGAAACTGTCTCAATGTTATTTCTTATTAAAAGTAATAAAAAAATATGTGTGCAGGTCTCTTGATTCCTCCATAAGCATGAGAAGTGGGTGTCATGAAGCCCAAGTAACTCCTTGGACTGACCTACTTAGACCAAGACATGGGTCACATGATGGGGAACTCAGGTTCACAAATAAGACCCCCAGTAAAAGCAGCCAATACCAACAAAACCTCCCCCCCCCACAGGAAGGTGAGGGGCAACCTGCACCTCTCCCACATTTCCAGTTGACAAGGGTATAGCAAAAAGCAAGACCCAAATGCAGCTAAGACTAAGAGTTGGCAGTACATTGCAGGTAGTCAGTCACATAAAGAATGTAGTCCATCTGTGTCACCAGTTGGTGGCATACTCAGGCTTCTGCCATATGCAAACTAATCAGCCTCTGGAGTGACTAGAGCAGGGTTGTCTTCTTTCAATGGCATACCTAGGCCACAGTCTACTTCTTGCAGGTCCTATGTTTATCTGGCACTGATGAGTCAGGGATGCATTCCACTGTAGAGAGCCCCAAGACAATCTCACTCACCTTACCGATGCAGGCTAGATAGGATAGCAGCCAGTGGTCCCTCCAGGGAGGTCTCAGAGATTGGGTGGACCATTGTTTTATGCCTACAGTATCCCCTGGCTTGAAAAAGTGAGCATCTGTGGTCAAACGCACGGGGAATTATTCCTTGACCCACTGGCACAGGGTGGCAATGTGTGAGCCTAACACCTGCATCTGTTGTACCAGAATGGGCTTCCCAAGATCCATTAAATATCCCATTTGCCTCCAATAAGGGAGGGCCACCCACCGAGAATTTCAAAAGGGGAAAGGCTAAAGGTTTGCCAGGCAGGGTTGCTAAAGAGATTTGGGGGCACCAGGAGCTGAATGTCCTTGGCAGGAGATGTTCTGGAGTTAAAACTGCAGATATTCCTGCAACTGTAATAGTTGCAACCCTAGTATGCAGGTGGGAAAAGGTTAAGATGCAGGTACTCCTCTTCTATGTATTCTTTGATAGAAAAAGCAAGGCCACATGGACCAGAGAGATAGCTCCGTGGCACAAGTGCCTGCCTGGCAAGTGAAAAGTCATGAGTTCAAACCCTGGTCCCACAAAAAAAGAAAGAAGAAAGAAAGAAAGAAAGAAAAAAGAAAGAAAGAAAGAAAGAGAGAAAATCAAGGCCACAGCTTCTCACAATCCCCTCTCTCATGTCTCCATACTCTTTTTCTTCAAACTCTCTGAGCAGAAGTTCATTCTCTCTGCTGTAATGCTTTATTTATCTGGAACTTGCCACCCAGATAAGGTGGAAAGAGTAAAGGAATCTTAAAACGCATATGACCAAAGCACAAGCACTAGAATGGAAAAGATGGTTGTAATGGGCTCTTAGACCCATCTGGCTGGAATTAGCAGTTGAAGCCCCCTGTTTATCTCCAATTTATATTAGTATAACTTTATATCTTTGGTAAAACTTTTCTGCTAAGTACTGAAGACCAAGAGTGAGACAATTAATCAAAGTTAATCTTTTTTATCTGCCAAATATCAAGGCCAGCTAAGACTTCCCAGGGTTATTTGTGATACCACATGCAGCCCTTTAGCTCCTGTCAGTGTTAACCACCAGGATAGGTCACAGCCTTGCTTGACCATGTATCTTCTTGCAGAAGCATAGAAGACATTTCTATCTCTACTGGCCCTCCTCTTTAGCACACTGTATCTTAGCTGATTCCTGTACTTTGGGCTCCAACAATCTCTTTCAGGAAGTTGGTTGACTTATCAAATTTGTAGAGTAATTTTCCTCCTAACTGAATCTTTGCTGAGCTCAGAGATCCAGGGCCAAAATACTGGCTGTCCTCTTAGCTCAATTACCTTTTCAGCTTTGGTCCTTGAACCTCATTTGTTAAACACCCAGGAGATCAGTTAACTCAGTACTACAGTGACAGCAGTAGGCTCAATCAATCTTGTGATCTTATTTAGATATCGAGAACCTTAAAATATAGCTCTAAGGCACAAGTGCCTGCCTGGCAAGTGCAAGGTTGTGAGTTTGAACCCTGGTCCCGCCAAAAAAAAAAAAAAAAAAAAAAAAAAAAAAAAAAAAAAAAAAAAAAAAAAAAAAAAAAAAAAAAAAAAAAAAAAAAAAAAAAAAAAAAAAAAAATATATATATATATATATATATATATATATATATATATATATATATATATAGTATGACCAGGAAACTGTTATTTCTTATTTCTTACCAACTGTGGTTGTCTTAGAGGTTGAAATCCTGCTGCGTGTTAACAGATAACAATTATAACACTTTGTAGAGATAATTTAAGATTGAGAACAACATAACATTAGCACAACAATCATGATAACATCATTATAGTAGACCCATTAGGTTTTTGTGACTACATGTGAAGCATATCCACATTTTTATCTTAGTATAAAATTGACTGAATATTGTTATCTTTATCTAATTGCAATGCATTAAATGACAAATAGGAACTTTTACCTCATTTGCTATCTTTTAATCGTTTATTCATCACCAGAGTGATACTTCAGTAAAATGTTCTTGATTTTCTTTATAGATTATTAAAGTTACTAATCCTTAATTTCTAACCATTATAATGGCATTGTTGCAGCAGTGTATGGAAATCAAAGGATTGTAGGAATTATATAACAATCACAAAATTAGAAACCTTAGAAAAGTCCATCATCATAAACAACTGCAGTTTGAGGCCTATTGGCGTGATAGCATGTCTTTCTCAAGTCCTGAATCTGAAAAGACCTATACTCTTGAAGGACGCATCAATTTATTTACCATGCCACAAGTGCTATGGTTTGTGTCTGGATGCCAAAGCTTCACACAATCAAGAAGGGGTGGTTTTTGGAGGTGGCTGAATCTAGAGCTTGTGACTGCCTCATTGTCTAACGCAGGGACTATGAGCGTCAGGCAGGGTGGATAGCCTACATCCAATGGAAGGGACAGAAAGCGTCTCCTCCGGCGCGCCTCCCGTTTTGCCTTTGTTGCCCTTGCTATCTTCTCACCAGGCACTGTTGCCCCCCTGACGCACCACCCTGCCTTGGAGTCTGAAACCCCCATAAACTATGAGCTAAATAAACCTTTCCTGCCTTCATTTTGGATGTCAGGTATCTTGTCTCAGCAAGGACAGAAAGGTAACTAAGACAAGAAAATTAGCAATAATCAGTACCATGGCTATATGGAAACTTTACATATATTTACTAAGTTTCTTACCTTAGGGTTTTACCTTAAATTTAGAATTTTTAAACAGTTTATATACAATTCTTGTCAATTCTTTATTGACAAGAATTAAATGATATCTTTAGAACCTTCATAAATTTGGGAAGCAGTGTTAATGACAACATATAGACTTATTATCCAATACGAGTGTATCTCATTTATGGAAGTTAAGACAGTAGGTCTGGCAACCAAGCTTGGACGCCTCAATTTGATAAGATTGGCATACAGATTTTAAATGGAGCTTGGTGAAAGATCAAGTTCTTTTACTATCAAAGAAGACTTGGCCTCTAGGAGGTCCTGCATTTTCATCTGCTTTTTATGCACTAATATTTCTTTCTTTTTTATTCTTTTTGAGACAGGGTTTTTTCATGTTGTGCAGGCTAGCCTTGAACTCACTTTTGTAGTTCAAACTGGCCTCAAACTCACAGTGACCCTCCTGCCTCAGCCATCTAAGTGCTGGGATTACAAGAGTGTGCCATCACCCCCAGCCACTAATGTTTCTTTACTTTCCAGGAACCTCAAGAAGATGTTAGGTGGGTCAAAATAAGTTTACATGCTAGATCTAAATTTTGAAATCCCCAAAATATTTTCAGTTATAAAAAGATGTCCCAGTTTCAGAATTCAGTTCTATAAATAATTTTCAGAAGTCTGGGGATTTGCAGAGATTTAATTTGTTTGACAAAATTTTCATGGGCTTCTTCCATATTTCCCAGTGCCACATTGTGTGGTTTTCAATCTAAAACTCTAAATTAATGCAGACATCTGCTTCTAGCAAATATAGTCAAAGCCGCCCTGCCACTACCAATTTGCATCATAAACCAAAAGAAGAAATTAAAAAAGCAAGTCAGAGAAGCTTCCAGAATCCAGGGTCTTTCCCGACAGCCTCCCTCCTCCAGCTGCCCATCCCATCCTCACACCACGTCCCAAGCCATTGCCATTGCATGGCTGGCAGTGTGCATCATGGGACTCACAAGCCACCGTTCATTGTTCTGTAGTCCTTTCATTATCATTAAGTTTTCATCAAGATAGAAAACAAAAATGCAAACTTCTGTCCAGGACTTCGTAGGTGCCCAACCATCGCAGCCGCTGTAGGTGGTGCAGAGCTTCTCTTGCATTCTAGGCAGGCTGGCACCTGGCTTGTGGCCAGCTACTCATTTGGTCCCACAACCCTTGCTCTCTCTCTGGGCCATGTCATCCACTGAAAGTTAAAATGTGAACTACAGATGCAAGCTACATATGCCATTTTAAATATTCTAGAAGCTGCATTCAGAAAAAGGAACAGGTTAAATTAATTAATTTTCTTGATTTTTTTTTTTTTGGGGGGGGGTGGTTTCCTGAGGATCAAACTCAGAACCTTGAGCTTGCCAGGTAGGCAGTTATGCCCTTGAGCTACCTATCTCCCTGACCCCAACAGCTTAAATTAATTTTAACTACTACACTTTTTAACTTAGTAGATCCAAAATCATTTCAGCATGTAGCCAATATGTAAAAATTGGTAAGGAAATATTTTACTTGCATTTTCTCACCAAGTCTTCAAAATGTATTGTTTCACTCAGTGCAGACTAATCCCATTTCAGGTGTTCCAGGACAATGTGTGGGGGCTGGTGGCCACTCAACAGGCAGCATGGAAAGCTCACCCTTGTTGTTATGGCTGTTTGCTTCTGAAAGAAAATTCATTTCCTGGGTTAAGCAAGTAAAGTGGGAATCTCTGTTCTTGAAAGGAAGCTTGCCTGATAGAATGTAAAATACTCCAAGTTAAATTTGAATTTTAGATAAGTAAGGATTTTTTTTAGCACAATCACATTCCAACTCTGTGTGAAACATCGTGATACCATAAAAGTTATTCATTGTTTTCCTAAAATTCAAATTTAACTATGCTTTCTGTAGTTTCATTTGATGAATCAGTAACTCTCCCTGCATTCAATCCAGGGAAATTAAGTACTCGGCTAAAGAAGACCGAGGAGTCGGTGAGTGCAGCCTGCTCCCATCAGCACCACAGCAGGAGAAGCGGGCGTGGAGTGGGATCACCAGCCAGCAGAAAGGGCAGGGCCCAGGCATGCTCAGCCTTGGCTTCCCAGAGCCCGCGAGGTGCTAGTAATCCCTCAGAAGGAAGAGGTTAGAGATGAAAGGGAGAGGGTGATGAGGTAACAGTTGCTCTGGGCAGCAGAGGATGATGTAGAATTCAGAGGCACCCTGCAGGGAGAGTCAGGGTTCAGGACAAGATCAGCGTCATCAAAGGTGAGTAATTCAGGTACTAGAAAGGCAGACTTGCAGAGGATGATGTAGAATTCAGAGGCACCCTGCAGGGAGAGTCAGGGTTCATCAGGACAAGATCAGCGTCATCAAAGGTGAGTAATTCAGGCACTAGAAAGGCAGACTTGCAAGTGGCCCTGACTCTGCGCCTCTCCATTCCGTTTTTTTTTTTTGTTTTGTTTTTTTTTTTTTTGTCTTTTTGAGACAGGGTCTTCTTATGCAGTTCAGGCTGGCCTTGAGCTCACTTTTGTAGCTCAGGCTGGTCTCGAACTCGCACCGATCCTCCTGCCTCAGCCTCCCGAGTGCTGGGATTACAGGTGTGCGCCACCACGACCGGCTCCATTCCGTTTTCATCTTCGCTTTCCATGACTGGGCAACGCATCTGTACGTGCCTTTTAGAAGACCTTCCTCTTCACAGTGTGTCTGCAGCTTTACAATTTCCTGAGGGTAAAAATAAAAACATGTTTTGTCATTTTTTTTTTTTTTGTAACATCATAATCTTGTACAGAGGCTGAAGAAAGAGAAGAACTGATTGTGTTCAGTGAGGTGCCATCCATTCTTAGGCCCCAAGTGAGGCTTTCTAAAGCTTTACAAGTTTCCAGAACAGCGACTTGGTTAGACTGAAGAGTCAGAGAGGTGACTGGACTTTGGAAGGTTTCTTTTTCAAGTGGCTGAGGATCTGGGTAAGGTCTTGCATCTCTGCTTCCTCAGGTCCGTTTTGATATTTTTGCTCTAGTCTGTATTTTGAGATATTCCTCAAAGTAGAAACCCAGAACGCAAACACACTGTATCAGTCATGGCCCTAGAGGCCTGGGAGCCTCTGCTGCTGTTGCTCAAGTGGTTAAGTCCTGTGGGGATTCCAAACCATGAGTAAGATGGTTTCTATGTTAACTCTGAAGGTGGGAAGCAGTGACTCAAAGGTGATGATGCTCTGTCAGCCAGGGCTGTGCTAGATTTGTTATTCTCTGGCTCCCTCCACCCTCTATGCATTGTACTTCTTCCTAAGCAGCCCTGAGACTGTCTTCGCCCTCATCTTCCAGCCCTGGCACCTGGATCTGAAGAGATCCCCTTGCCTGGCCACACCCAGCACTGCTGACAGCCATCAAACCAAAGCTATAAACAGAAAATGCTCCACATTCTCTTACCGGCTGGCTCACTGCTTAGTTAGGAGAACTCCTCCAGTGTCTCCAGTTCCTCAAGCTAACCAAGGGGTTACTTTTCCTGTCCAGAAGGAAGAAGCTCAGATATCCCTGTCCTAGGCAAGTAAGGCAGATTAATTCTACATCAGGTTAATAGCAATGAAATTTGATGAAATTTTCAGCATCCTCCAAAAGCATTCCGATTTACTAATCTCTCCTGAGATTACACCTCTATCCCCAAGCTCTTTCTCCCAGCCTTTCCTCTCAGTAGGCTTCTGGACCCATTCCCCTTCTCCTTTGTTTTGTTTCATTGCATACTGAGGATTGAGCCCAGGGACTTTATCCTGAGCTATATCCAAAGGCTGATTTGGCTTATCATTTTGAGACAGGGTCTTGCTAAGTTACTAAATGATGCAGGCTAGGCTTCAGTGATTATCTTCCTGCCTAACCCTCCAGCACTACATCCAACCTGTTCCTCTTTAGAACTCCCTTCAAAAGGGCCATCCAAATAGCTCAGTGGATTAAAGGGTCTGCAAGCAGGTGCAGGGGCTGGGGATTCGATCCCTGAGCCTACCATGCTGGCCCCACCCCCAGGGCATGCTGAGATGGTAATTGAGACTGGGCATGGTGGCACATGCCTGTAATCCCAGCTCTTTAGAGGCTGTACACAGGTGGACCACTATGAGCCTGATCTAGTAGTGAGACCTTGAACACCCTGTAGAGCCTTCCCTAAAAGAATTTTTAAAAAAGATAGAACTCCCTTCAAGGCTTTCTGCTTCCCTGGAAAACTTCACCCATGCCATCCACACAAAAAAGATCAAACATTGCTCATTGAATGACTTTATGACACAATTTAATGCGGCTATAGCAGCTGCTCAAGTTCAAACTTAAATCCAAGAAGTTCCTAGACTGTCTTCTAAGAGATTCTTTTCCAAGAAGCCCAGACACCCCTTGCTCTCTTTTACCTCTAAGGGCACACCAGCCTGTTATGACCTTCAAAAAGAAGCCCCTTTTTTGTGATGATGCTTTGAATAAGAGCCTTTTACTTTGGTCACAAAGGAAGGTGAGGTCAGGTTAATGATGGGGAACTAGGGTGATATTGTGCTGTGTCTTCATCCTGAGATGGAAACATTCTGTGGGGGAGCTCAAAACTGTCTTTGAGAGCAGCCAGAGAGACAGCATGCTATCTACAACAAAGACATTAATTTTCCTTTACTCTCTACACAGACTGTCACCCAGAAGCATAGCTAGACAAGCCCTATCTCTGTGTCCAATTTATAGAACTAAATAAATTATTACTAATAAATGTATAGTACAAATTAAATAAATGTGAATATGCGAGCAATTGTTTATCTCTTCATTCTTAGTGAGGTCTTCTCATTTCCATATGTAATGACTAATTTTTGGAAGCCATTTGCTTTAGATGCAAATTCTCTAGAAATCAAAACTAATATCATTTTGTATATTTTATCCTCTTCCTCCTCCTCCTCCTTTTTTTTAAGAAAAAAAGATCTCTCTATATAGTTCAGGCTGGACTTCAACTAACTAAGCAGCCCAGGCTGGCCTTGAATTAAAGATGATTCTCTTGCTTCAGCCTTCTGGATGCTGGGATGACAGAAATATACCACCACACCCAGCACATTTTCTTCTTTTAGAAGAGAAGCCACCAGGAAATCTTTCCATGAGCTCACTTCTTTTCTCCATTTTGTTATTCTAACAAACTAGTAATTCTAGAACTATGGTAAGCAAAGCTACTAGTGTACACAATACTTGGTATGTTTGTGTACTTATGAGCTAGCCTTGGAAATAGAGGAGCATTAAAATTCTTCTGGTATTGGGTTGTCATCTTATTTCTTTCAATTTATCCAATCTGGGTTCTGGGATTTTGTTTGGCTTGATCTTATTTGAATCCCCTCTTCTAGTTGCTTTGTTCACATCGAAGTGGTTCATCTTGGCCAGTTAAAGGATGTGTGCTCAGTTTGCTCCTAAACACCTTCCGATCTTAAAATACTCATTCAATGATGCCAGGAAAGCCATGGATTGAATCTGTCTCTTCTCTACAACTGTTCTTGAAGTTTGCCTTTTATTTGGAATGATCTGAGACTATGGTTCTCAAATCTTTTTGAATTCAGGAGCACAGCCAAGTGTCCAGATGTCTGTCTTCCTTAACTCTGCTTATCACTTTTAGGAAGCAGGCATCTGGTATTGCTTTTAGCTAGATACAAATAAGGGAAAAAGTTTTTAAATGATGTTTGAGGATTGTTTTGCTCTCCAAACCAAAAGATCCTTTGGTAATATTAGATGTACTGGAGAGCTACCTAACAGAACCTGCTCCATAAACCTCAGGTGTCATCAGACACTACATGACCTGCCACCCCAAGAAGCCTCTGCTCTGACAAGGCACAAGGGGACAGATGATCCTATAGATTCAGGTCTCATGCAGATAAAATAGAGCTCTGGACTTTCAATCAGACCCAAGGTGCTTTCATCATGTAAGCAACCATAAGACAATTAGAAATGAGCCTGCCTAATTGGACGGTTAGACTTGCATAACAAAATAACTTAGACAAACCAGAACTCTCAAGGAAGGACTTCAGGATACCCAGGCTAAGGTGCCAGCTCCCCTGCCCATATAGCCCTAGAAAATCGAGATGAGCTCTCTAGGACAGAGCATCCTTATCTGAAGTGTAGACAACAGTACCTACCTTCCAGATTTGTGACAGAGATTAAATGAGTGTATGTGAAAATACAAACATAAGTTGCTATTCCACTCAATTTTCATATCTCTTCATTCATTCTAATGCGATTTGGGAGGACAGGTAAGCATATCTTAAAACATTTCACATATCAAGGAGACTGATGCGTACTGGGTTCTGCCTACCAGGAACTTCGCTAAGATGTGTCAGTTACCACTGAAGAGTCTTTTAAATTATCAGGTGCTTCACCACTACTGGTCTGCTCAGAGTAAGCCTTCAATCCTGAGGAAAGAAGGAACACTCGGAGCCTCTTCCTGGAGAAACAGATCAAAGGAAGAGGGCATAATGGGGAGAGCAAGCAGAGAGGGAGAGGACAGAGGGTGGATCATCTGATGCAAAGAGAAGGTAAGACAGCTCCCGGCTCTGGAAGCTAAGAAGGACAATCAAAGAAAGTGAGGACATGCATGTCCTCCCATTTTGCCATTAGGGACAGCCCACATCCATTTCTCTGGAAAAACGAGTAGTCCAGATCTTCAGTCATGAGCAAAATGAATACATGTAAATGTATGGAGCAAGATCAAACATGTGGTGAAGGTTTGCACTGTTTTTCATTACAGTAAAATACACTGTGCTATCAATGCCCTCAAAATACCCCCCTCGCCTCAAGCCCATCCTTCTTGCCACTTTCTGAAGCAGTTCTGCAAGTCCTCTTTCCTGTCTACAGTTGTGCTGTCATGGCTGCCTTGATGTCTGAATTGATTTGAGCTGATATCCTTCGTGGTCGTTCTGACTGCAAGAAAGAAACAGAGGCCGGGCGTGGTGGCTCATGCCTGTAATCCCAGCACTCGGGAGGCTGAGGCAGGAGGATTGGTGCGAGTTCGAGACCAGCCTGGGCTACAAAAGTGAGCTCAAGGCCAGCCTCAACTGCATAGCGAGACCCTGTCTCAAAAAGACAAAAAAAAAAAAAAGAAAGAAACAGAAATTGCTCATGCCAGATCCAATGAATAAGGTGAATGAGAATGCAGGTTAATGTTGTCATATGTCTGATTTTCTTTTGTATGACACCCAGAAACTTCGTTAGTGTAGTTTTGATCATGAATTGCAAGGATACTCACAAAATAAGACTTCCAGAGCTGCTTCAAGACAATAAGGGGCTGGGGAGATAGCTCAGTAGAATAAGTGCTTGCCTGGCAAGTGCAGGGCCCTGAGTTCAATCCCCGGTACAACAACAACAACAAGAAAACAAAAAAGACAATCAGGTAAGTGTGTTTGAAGCAAGAGGGAGTATTTTGAGGGACACTAGTGCTGAAGTGTCTAGTGGTACAATAAAGTTTTTAAAAAATATAAACATCATCATATATGAAACCACATCTTGTAAATGTCAGAAACTTAATTTTTTTTATTAGTTTTTTTTATATTTTAGGGAAGGGTCCACAGGGTGTTCAGGGTCTCACTAGTAGATCTGACTCTTAGTGATCTGCTTATTTACAGCCTTCCACCATGCCTTGTCTCAATTGCTGTCTTAGGGTACCTAGGGGTGGGGCCGGCATGGCAGGCCCTGGGAAGAAGCTTAATTTTCTATTTAACACTAAAGGAAGAGCATCAACAAAGATCTTGGTTGTCTTCAAAGAGAGCAAAGACAAAAAAAAAAAAAAAGAGCCGGGCATGGTGGCACACACCTGTAATCCCAGCACTCAGGAGGCTGTGGCAGGAGGATCGGTGCAAGTTCGAGACCAGCCTGGGCTATGAAAGTGAGCTCAAGGCCAGCCTGAATTGCATAGCGAGACCCTGTCTCAAAAAGACAAAAAAAAAAAAAAAACAAAGAGAGCAAAGAGAGGGGGCTGAGCAGATGACACTGCACTCTGTGAAGAAGCAGGCAGAGCCAGGACCAGTGGGCCCTGGAGTAAGGCTGCTGAACAGCACAGCCTCTGTTCAGGGGGAAAGGATGCAACCTGGACTCCGATCCAGACTTCGCCATTTCAAGTTGTAAGATATGGGGAAGATGATGAAATTCTCCAGATCTTGGCTTCTTCGGTGGCAAAAAGAAAAACAAAAAAAAGTAGAAATAACGATTAATAATGCTATGGAGGATCGAATGGTGAGCCCCTGCTCCCCTAAAGTAAAGTTCTTACATTGAAATGCTAACCTACAGTACCTCAGAATGCAACTTTATTAAATGAGGTCATTGAGATAGTGTCATGGTTAGGAGCAATACAAGAGAGGACGTATTTTATAAGATTATTTATAATAGTTGTTCAAAGAATCTCATATAAAAAGAGAGTACAGGAAATCTGTCCACACACGAAAGACAGAGAATCCAGCTGACAACCTGGATCGCACAATAATTTCCTGCATGAATCCAGCTAAAGAACTAGAGCTCGTAACAGTGCCCCTCACTAGTACAGCTGGAGGCCTAGAGGCTATGACAATGTCTTGGGCAAGCCTGTTTGACAGGTCTGCACTAGGAAGGCCCAAAAGTCAGTGGGTGGATGCTAGAAAGTCTATGCCAGTGGGATGAAGGATCTGTGCAAGCAGGCTGAGGGATCTGAGCTGGAGCCAAGAAGTGATGCCCAGGGTAACCACCAGAGCTTCCCTGAAGAGCACCACAGCCATCTTCAGCAATAGTGAAGTTCTGAGCTCCTTTAGGGATGAGAAAGGTGAGTTCCCATCAGGAAAGACAGTATAACCAGCTTCACCTAGCGACTGAGCTATGAACCATCTTCCCCTGTGGAGCTAGGAAGCAACACTTGAAGTGAGGACCAGTGCTCCTTGAAAGTGAACCATAGCCATTCTGAGTGACACTGAGTCCCAAGTTCCTCTTCAAAGAACAGCCAGGTTCATCAGGGAAGCCTGCATAACAAGATCCTCTAGCAGAATAGTCCAAGATAACTAGCAGCTCACTAATAGCTTCCAACTTCTCCTACCAGCTCCCAGAAGCCTCACTTCCTCTTCGGCTGTTCTGCCTCTTATGCTGCTGACAACAAGCCTCAGATGGGCCTCGCACACTCAGCACCATGCTAGTTCAGTTCAGCTGGGTGTAACAAGTTTACCACCGGTTGTCAGTCCATCGCAGATGGTTTCCAATCTCATTGAATTCATGTCTTCATAAGAATAATCCAGGGTTTTCGCAGCATACCTCTGAAACCCTGGCATGTAGGAGGTAGAGGCAGGAGGATTGCATGTTGGAGATCAGATTAGGCTGTATAGTGAGTGGGGCTGTGTGGCTATGTAAGATCTTCAACAACGTCTGAGAGAGAAAGACAGAGAGAGAGAGAGAGAGAGAGAGAGAGAGAGAGAGAAGCATAATGAAACAAGGGGAGGAAATAGAAGGGGAAGGGAGGGGAGAGGAGGGGAAGGAAGGAGAGAGGAGAGAAAATGAGATTATGATAAACACATGGAAGACACATGGAGAAAAGGCACATTTGTAAGACCAGAAAAAACAAATCAACTCCTAACATGCCTTAATCTTGGACTTTCACCTTGCAGAACTGCAAAGAGATAAATTTCTGATTTTTAGATCTCCTAACTTTTAGTAATTTGTTATGGCAGCCCTAGAAAACTAACACAGATACTAACATTACAAAATGTTAGTGAAGATTAAATAAGAAAGCTAAAAAATAGAAGAAGATAGATGTTAAACTGTAATCTTTCTGTCCTTTTTCTTGTTAAAATGATACTTAATCTAAAAACTGGCTATATGGGTAGAACAGGTTCAAATAAATGGGGGCATAATACCACAAAAATCCAATCAAGTTCTGAGCTTCAAAAACCTCACATTTTTATAGATTCTGTATAACTTAAGAAAAACTAACATTAACGTAATTTCACAAAAATTATTTTCTAGCATCAAAAAGGGGAGTTTTATGATCTTCCAAATTACTAATTTGCTAGTCTTCCAAAAAAATTCAACATTTATATTTGCAATTTTTTTCTACAGATGGACAAATTCTACCTTTTGAAGTATGCTAATAGATATGGATGGGTTAATACTTTGTAAAGCAGACCCCTTGAACTTTCTGTTTGTTTGGTGGTATCAGGAATTGAACTCAGGGCCTTGTGCTTGCCAGGCAAGCACTTATTCCACTGAGCTATCTCCCTGCTCACCCCCTTGAACTTTTTTTTTTTTTTTTTTTTTTTTTTAATGACTGGCTCAGCCGGCCCTGGGGGTGGAGATGGTGCAGCATGTAGTGCCAGGGATCAAATTAAGGTCCTAGAGGTTGCCTAAGCTTTCCTAAGCAAGTGCTTTAGACTGATGAACCATCTCGCTGCCCCCCCCCCCTTTTTTTTCTTTTTAAGATAGGGTCTCGCTGTGCAGTTTATTTTTATTTTATTTTATTTTTTTCTTGTTTCAGAACTTTTGTTTGTTTATTTATTTATTTTTATGGCTGGCTCAGCCTGCCCTGAGGGCAGGGCTGGCGCAGCATGTGGTGCTGGGGATCAAACCACGATCCCTGCAGCCGCCCAAGCTTTCCTAAGCAGGCACTTTAGACCACTGAGCCATCCTGTTGAGCCCCCCCCCCCTTGAACTTTCTAAGCTGATCTTTTTCTGAAATAAATTGCATCACTGTCCAGAGAATCACTCATTCTTTTATTCACAAGCATTTAGTCATTTAGTGAATGTCAACAAGAGGCCATACCTGTGCCAAGTTCTGCAGCCATGATCAAGCTATGAAAAGTACTTATTTATCCTACTCTCAACACTCCAGCTCCAAAAACTGGTGCAGATCTATCAACTTCCCAAAGTTTAGGTCCTCAGAGTACCAGTAGTCGAGAATGTCCCTCCAAACTACTCTGCAAGGGCTTTTCAACTCTCCAGTATCAAAAACAAAACAAAACAACAGAATCTGCCTTTAGGGCTGGGGAGATAGCTCAGTAGAATAAGCACGTGCCTGGAAAGTGCAAGGTCCTAAGTTCAATCCCTGGTACGGCAAAAAAAAGCCATGAAAAATAAAAGTAGTAATCCATTGCCTCTTAGCGAGTTTTCTCTTAAAGGACAGTTCCAGTGGTTGACCCATAGATGTCACTCATTAGCTATAAGAAACCATTTCTTTTAAAAACAATAACAGAAACCCTATGGACTGCAGAAATTTTCAAATACAAAACTTTTTTTATTACTTTTAATAAGAAATTACAATGTAATAGTTTCAAAACACATTACTAATACATTCCCAATAATTGATACAATGTATATTGTTGTCACTGTAGTTATACAGAGTGTAGACATAGTAACTTTTCTAATGGTTATTAGTATAATAGATTTCTTCTCTTTGATCTAAGAGAAGGTAGTTGTATACACACTCAAATGTTCCATAATTGCAGTGGGTTACTGGTAAAACCAGCAATGTTGGAAGCTTTTGATTAGAACCTTTTACAGCTCAGCATACTAAACTACCTTTACATTTTCTGCATCATGTTTAAACTTTTCTGCAGCATGGTTAAGGGCAAGTTATAGCAAGACCTGTATAAGAAGACATGTTGTTTCTGTATCTCACAAGGTCAGCCAAATATAAAACTAACGAGAATATTAGGATGAACCTCTAAGTGCCCACTACCCCAGGTCAGCAGTCATCAGTAAGTGACCAATTTTATTGACTTGCCACCCCACACTTATCTCCCCATCTGTATTTGTCTTATTTTATTGATATCATGTCTCTATATGTCTATGGAATACAACTTGATGTTTTCACACATGTGCACATGTGTAAGGATGAAATCAAAGTAGCTATTATATCCAGCAGGCTAACTTTCCACTTCTTTAGAGAGGATTCTAAGTCTTCTCTCCTAGAAATGTAGCAAAGTAAGGGGAAAGCACAACAACCCAAGAAGCAAAGCCTGGCGGGAAGAGGAGGGGACAGTCCACAGAGAACATATGCACAGATGCCATATGCTTCCCCTGATCAGGAAGCCTCCTCAAAAGGACCCCTTGTAAGAGGATGTTTCCCCCACAAACATCTCAGAATGTTGCTGTATTTCTATAGTTAAGTTGGTTTTAGTTGAATGATTCATGTTTAGGGGAAAAAGGAAAAACACAAAATTTGTTTCAACTCCTCCTGAAAATAAAAACGCTAAATGAAGAAAAAAGGTCTTCTCTCCTAGCTATTTGAAATATACAAGGCACTGCTATCAGAAGCAGTCAGCCGGCCATGCAACAGAGAATCAAATTCATTCCAGCCGTTTCACATCCTATCCCCTGCCAACCTCTCATCTCCCCGTCTTCTCCAGCCTCTAGTAATCACTACACACTCCTAACTTCTATAAGACTAACTGTTTCAGATTTTCATATGGATGACATCACGACTATATTCTGTTCCTGGCTTATTTCATTTATCCTAGTATTTATCAGGCTCATCTAAGTTGTCACAAATAACTCGATTTCATTCTTCTTGCAGTTGTACAGTATTAATAATATGTATGCATATAACACACTTTCTCCATTCATCTGTTGATGGATATTTAGGTTGATTGCAGGTCTGGGCTATTGTGAATGGAGCTGCAATACATACGGGAGTGCAGAAGTCTCTTCAACATGTTAACTTCATTTCCTTCCTATACATTCCCAGTAGTGGCAGAGCCGGTCACATGACAGTTCTACTTTAAATGTCCAAAGCTTTTGTTTTTTAACAGCTATGCTAGCTCACATCCTAACAACAGTGCGTAGGGCTCCTTTTCTCCACATTGCCCCAGTTCGCGTTCTCATCGGTCCCCCCCAGGGACTTTTAAGAAGCCACTTCCAGGTGTCCTCTGAATAAATTAAGGATTACTGCTCGGTCACAGCCAGTGGTGTGATGATTCACCAACTCCTCCTAAGAGTTACCCTCCTTTCTATCACTCTACTCATTTCTGGGAAGCACACAGCTGAGAGGCTTGGGATTCCCCAAATAATTTGCCTCTCCCCGCTCATGTGGGAGGAAGGTGGGAAGGAGAAGATGCCTTAGCGTAAGTCTAGCATAGTTCCACAGAATTTGGTGGGGTAAGCTGTGAAGAAAGCAATACGTCAGATCTGGTTCCTCCTCTGTCGTTTAAAAATCAATTTTCCCATCAGGAGTGATATTTTATGACATGGATGCTCCTAAAATTGGTACCTTAATAAAGAAAAGCTTGCAACAGATGTATGACTACTGCTCAAATTATCATCAATTCGCTTAGAGACTCTGAAAAGACCTTGTGCTTGGCTTGTCATATTTCTAAGAGCAGTGGAATGCAGGAGGGCTTTTTACAAATTTTGTGTAGAGCTCCCCATACGCAAACACACCATAAATACAGCCACATTCTTCTCTTTCATTAGAGTAGTCCCAGTCAGACCTTTGCCATTCACACAGAACCTAAGTGTGACAGGAAATGTTAAACGGAAATGGGAAGAAGGAAACAATAGCAGGATGCCCTGCTATAAGGACTGAAAGCCAGAGTCTCACCAAGACGTCATCTCTTTCCCAGGCACAGTAGAATTCCCAGCATCTCCTAAACCTAACTGACCAATGATACTCTAAGTTAACAAATTATAAATCATAAAGTATGTTCACAATTTGGGGGCAAAAAGGGACTCTTTGATAAAAATGAATTTAAGAAATAACTGCAAGATTTCTCAGAGCCTTTGCTATATTACTGTGCCCTAGCTGGGCAGGGTAGCATATACCTATAATCCTAGCACTCTGAGAGGCTGAGGCAGGAAGATGACAAGTCTGAGCCCAACCTGGGCAAATTAGCAAAAGCTTTGTTCAAAATAAAAGGATTGCAAAAGAGACTGTGAGTGTAGCTCAGTATTAAAGCCCTGGATCAATCCTCATTACGGGAAAAAAATAGATCACTGAGTCTTGTAATATGCCAAGAATGCAAAGATGCTCTGAAAAACTCCTAATATATTTCACCGTGAAACCCTTTATGGAAGGATTTAAGTAAGAAAATAAGAAAACTTCCCCAAATCTCTATTTTGTAACTTAAATCCTACAAGTTCCAGCCAGGTATGGTGGTGCATGCCAGTAATCCCAGCACTTGGAATACTGAGGCAGGACGATAGCCATGAGTTCAAAACCAGTCTGGATTACATGGTGAGTTAATTACCAGCCTGCACTACAAAGTGCGACTCTGCCTCAAAAAACCTAAATAAATAAATAAATAGATCCCATATGTTCAAATTGCTATTCCATAAAAGCAAAAAGATACCCATCTAAACGCAGAAAAAAGCAAAACTCTTCTCCATGGAAGAGTTTATATGTTGGTTCTACTGCTCACCAGCCAAGTGCCGCTCGTGTTCTTGGTCCTTTAAAACACAGACAACAGCAGCCTCCCACTTCAGTTGACATTGCAGAGTGGCTATTGTCCTTACACAAAGGGAAAAGTGGGATAGGCAGACATACATAGAGAGAAGACAATGTGAAGAGACATAAGGAGAATCACCCAGAAGTCACAGAGAGAGAGCCAGAGCTGACCTACCCTGTGACACTCAACCTGTTCACTCACTGGTGCTGGAATTCCAGCTTCCAAAACTGTTGGTGATAACTTCCTGTTGTACAAGCCCCCTGGTTTGCAGTACATTGTCACTATACTCCTAGTAAGCTAATGTGCTGTGTTTATATCTCAATTTCCAGGACTCCCAGGGGCACAACTTTGGGCCACTGACACTGTCACTGAAACTTAGAGTGTAGTGAGAGACACAGACACCCCTCAAACATGTAAAATTACAATAGGAAAAGAACGTGAGCCCGGCAGGATGGCTCAATGGTTTAAAGTGCCTGCTTTCCTAAGCTTAAGCGGCTTCAGGGACCTCGGTTCAATCCCCGGCACCACATGCTGCGCCAGCCCTGCCCTCAGGGCAGGCTGGGCCAGCCATAAAAATGAGTGAATAAATAAAGGTTCTGAAACAAGAAAAAAATAAATAAAATAAAGTGATAAAAGATACTACAGTCATTTGCTGGGCGTGGTGGCTCACGCCTGTAATCCCAGCACTTGGGAGGCTGAGGCAGGAGGATTGGTGTGAGTTCGAGACCAGCCTGGGCTACAAAAGTGAGCTCAAGGTCAGCCTGAACTGCATAGCAAGACCCTGTCTCAAAAAGACAAAAAAAAAAAAAAAAGAACGTGAAAATAACTGCAAAGGTGCATGTAAGATGCTAAGTCACCCACAGGAGCAAGGCCTTGAGTGGAGTCCAAGGCCTTCCATGAGGAGGCGATGAACTGAGATTTGAAGGATGAGTGGGATTCGGAAAGTGAAAAGAACATGTTGATCACTGTTCCTACCCGAGGAACAGCACGTTCAGTAGGGGTGCCAAGTCCAAGAGGGCAGAACCAGGCCAACGACTGGGGTGGCCAAGGCCAGACCTGTGTTCAACCCAGTCCCTGAACATAGCCCAGTCTTAGAATTTAGCTATTTATGCTAACAACCTTGTATAAATAACAGTCACCTTGCTGGGAAGATAGTCAAGAGAGTTGAAGATGGAGGACCACACAAGATCATGTGCATGATTGTGCACAGCAAATAGCCAAAAAAAAAGGGGGGGGGCAGCTGTCCACTAAGGCAATGGGTGAACAAAATGTGATTATGTGTAATGTAGTATTATTCAGCCATACAAGTGCATGAAGTATTGTTGCACACTCTAAAATGGAAAAGCTACAAAAATATCACAGCAAATGGAAAGCCAGTATTTTAATGCACATATTGTGTGATTCCACTTTTGTGAAATGTTCACAAATGCATAAAAATCAAAATTAGACCAGCATTTTCTCAGGAATGGGAGGAGAGAGGAATGGTGAGGGGCAGCTTAAGAACCAGAAACCAGGGCCAGGGATATAGCTCAGGGCAAGGTCATGAGTTTGATTCCTGGTACACACACACACACACACACACACACAAGAATCATTGTTTAAATAATAAAGGATTTTGTGAAATGATGGTTAAAACTGTTGGTAACTTGAAACTGGCTGTAGTGGGAAAAGTTGCACTGTGCAAATCAGGGAATGCACCAATCTTTACAGAATTTGAGTGGTTATGTTGTAAGCCTAACAACAAAGAAAACCTCAAGGTTCAAGGGCTTACCAGCAAGTTGTATCAAACATTCACAAAACAAATGATTCTAGCCTCATCTCAACTCTTTCAGGCAAAGGGAATCATTTAATGAGTTTTGCCTAACTTTGATGTCTAATCTGATAAGGTATGCATACAAAAAAAAAAAAATCACAGAATAATCTCACTCATTACTAAAGAAGCAAAAATTAACAAAGCCTAGCTGGCAAGATAGCTAAGCAGACTAAAGCACCTGATTAACCGAGGTTAGGCAAGCGCAGGGACTTCCGTTTCATCCGGGCCACCACCCACCAACCCCACCACACCCCAACACCCCCACCCACACTCCACCTCCAGCTGAGTCAGCCAGAGTCATAATCCCAGTGCTTGGGAGATTGAAAAACAGGAGGATCACTATGAGTCATAGCTGGATACTGAGACCCGGTAACAACCAAATACATAAACACATATATTCCTTTGATATAAAGCAGGTCTGGTAATGTAAATAAAGTATGCCAAAAATGAAACTTTTCCACAAATATAAAGATGATGGAACATTATTTTTTTTTAATTACTGTAATTCTTCACTTAATAAACTTATATGATCATTTTAGTAGTTTTAAAAAAAAAAAAAAAAGATCCTCAGAAGACTAGGCAAGATCACAAGATCCCAGCTTGGGCAATTTAGCAAAACCTTGTCTCAAAATGCAAATATATAAACGGATGAGGCTGTAGCTTAGTGCAGTGAAACCCTGGATTTCCTTCCCAGTACCACAAAGAAAAAAGGGGGGGGGGGGGC